>CAUYQG010192448.1:0-20664 GCA_963574415.1 Tarsius wallacei
TATGTATGTATGTATGTATGTATGTATTCTGTAGAGTCAAAGTCTCACCATGTTTGTCAGACTGGTCTTCAACTCCTGGCCTTAAGCAATCCTCCTGCCCCAGCCTCCCAAAAGCACTGAGATTATAGTCATGAGCTATCATGCCTGGCCTAGTCAAACCTTTTATATGCTTGCTTTGAGTAGTCAACTAAATGTAGGCAACCACCAACAGCACCCCCAGCAGGGACCTGGGTGGAACATCAGAGTCTGTCACATCACTCTTGACAGAAACTCCAAATTGTAACTATCATTTTTCTTAAGAGTCTACCATGTGCAAAGCAGTCTGCAAGCATTATCTCTAATGCTAACAATTTCACAAGCAGTTTCTGTTAATCCCGTTTTATAAACTAAGGTTTAGTGAGGTTACATGACATGCTTAAGACTATACATACAGCTAGTATACTGTGGACTGTCTTGCTCCAAAGTTCACATTCTTTCCAAACGCTAAACTCTCATCCTTTCATTTTCTCATATACCTGCCACTGCAGCAACCTACAGCTTCATCCTTCTACGCAGCTTTGATTTAGTGTCATAATGCTGACCATGTTTATAAATGGGCAACTCTGCACATATATATAGCCCATGGCTTAAATTATTTTCTGAACTCTGGATTCTGTGGACCTGGGCACTATTGACCTACTTCAGCCAGAAAAATCACTCCTATTGAAAACAGTACAGATGCTGGGCTTCTCCATGAGGGCACACCAAGGGGAAAATCCTCAAAATCTAACAGAAGCCAGTAACTTCACTGACAATATTTGAAGACTGTGAAGAAATTAGCACCATTTAAAGTGAGATTTCTTATTTTTTAAAAAGATTTTTAATCAGAACATTTCCAAATGTCTATATCCTGGAGATCAGATAACGGTAACCAAGCCCAGATCCCCCAGATTGGGAGCTGATGAGGCTGGGTATAACATGAGAGGTTACATGTACCCTTTCTATATTCCCCAAAGGCTGTTGTTACTCTTGTTCCTCCTTTGCACACTCCAGAGCTTTTTAAACTTCAGAATGACATGTATGGGCCAAAGGAAGTCATCAGTTCAAGATAAAAGCTGCTGCCTCAGTAAAATGATGCATCATTGTCAAGATTATTTGGCCCTGTGGGTTTTTCTCCCCAGGTAGTAGGTCTTATATATTGTTCTCTAGGATGCTCTTTTTAATTTGTCAAAGATGCCTACTTAGAAAAGCAAGTGGCATCAGGCCATGTAAGATACAGAGTCAGTGGAACAGGTTCTGGAACAACCCCCTCAGTGCAATCAGTGCATTCCCACACTCCAAGAAAGAATCATTTGGGACCCCATTCTTCTTGCCCAGGGTGACTCTATAGATTAAGAATGATGGGATGACTCCCTCAATTTTCCACTAGCTAGAGGGTGAACCTTAGTTTTGGGTGGGAAGGATCTTTTTCAAGTTACAGTGGGATGGTTTATGTTATAACAGGTATGTACAAGATACAGGGATAGTCTGGTGGGAGTGAGACTATCAGATCTCACAATTTAAAAACTGAGTCTTGCAGGATGCACAGAAGATGGCTGGCCTAGGAGTGAAAGAGCAGCAGAGGGACCAGAATGTACAGAGCAGGGCATGTTTTAGGAATTTCAACTAACTACCCTGGTACAAGGACATCTGTTGCAGGAGATCAATATGGAGAGGTAGACAAGAGGCAGATGGTGAAGGGCAATGTATGCCGTGCTAAGGACTTTATTCTATAGGTGACGGTAAGAGCTGGAAAGATTTTAAGTAGCAAAGAGACTTGAGTAGATTTCATGTTGGTGGAGGAGGAATGGAAGACAAAGTAGAAGCTGGGAGACCAGTTGGGAAATCATTGTAACAATGTAGATGAGCTATGATGGGCAGTAAGATGATGGCAATGAGAATAAAAATGTGATGAATTAAATAAATATTTAGGAGGAAAAATAAACAGTATTTAAGTGGCCAATTTGAAGAGAAGAGTAAATGAGAATTAGGAATGGAGGACAGTTTCCACAATTTCAGCTCAACAAAAAGGCTGGGAGGGAACAGATTGAAAGCTATCTTTAAGTGTTATCACAATAACTTTGGTGAATGGGTCATTAATTCTTTCAAGGCTCTGACTACTGAATTAATTAAGGAAATAATTAAGATTTCCTAGATCAGCCATTACATTGATTTATTTTTAAAGCACACTGTTTTGGCAATTCTATGTTTTTAAAAAATGTTTGCTAGAATACATTTCCTTCTTGTTGATACCAAAGTTGAAGTCAATTATCAAAGCATAGAAATCATGTTTTTATAAAATGAGGCTTGTAAATTTCTTTACAAGTTTTAGATGTTCTCCTCTGAGCTTCCATAGCATTCTGGGCAAGCCCTCTCAATATGTTTCATCTGCCTCTCAATATGTTAGTATTGTCTACTAATTTGTCATGGAGGTTTGGGCGGGTGGGACAGGGACCTTGTCTTACTCCTTCTGTTATGCACAATTCTTGAAACACATGGTGGGCACTCAAGAAATAAATCTTGACTGAATACAAGTTGTAAAAATAAAAGAAGTAAATTATGTCTAACAAATACATTCTAAATGCTCTTTTTCAGACTGGCCCACAAAATTGAAAGGAATTCTGCACAGAAAACAAAGGGGGTGCTCCTGTGGACTCAGCTGAGTCTCAACACTAACTTCAAGTTGTATATTGATGATCATTTTCACACCAAAGAGTCAATTCCAGACATGAAATACAATACATCTAAAGATTTAGCCCATCAGCAGAAACTTGGAGGCAATATCTTCTTACCTCTAAGATTCTTATTTAAGATATATATTAAGAGAATTACTGGTGCTCATATTTACTGTCAAATTAGCCATGACAGCTGCAAAATGTTTTCATTTTAAGTTGAATCCCAGAGGCTCCATTTGCATTTTCTCTAACTTAGGGATATTGTTAGAAAAAGCCAGGCTAGACTGGGTGTGGTGGCTCAAGCCTGTAATTCCAGCACTTTGGAAGGCAGAGGCAAAGGCATTGTTTGAACCCACGGGTTCGAGAACAGCCTGGGAACTTGGTGAGACCCTGTCTCTACAATAAATCAAAAAATTAGCTGGGCATGGTAGCACACGCCTGTAGTTCCGGCTACTTGGAAGGCTGAGGCAGAAGGATAGCCTAGCCCAGCAGATTGACGCTGGGGTGGCCGTGAGCATGCCACTGCACTCCAGCCTGGGCAACGGAGTGAGACTCCAACTCAAAAAAAGAAAAGAAAAGAAAAAGCCAGGCTAGCTGGTATAGGGGCACAGGGAGAGGATGTTTCCTCTTTGGTTCATCTGAGTTGAATTAAATATTTTATTTGATCTTTATTTTTTTTGAGTTGGAGTCTTACTCTGTCACCCAGACTGGAGTGCAGTGGCCGCTCCTGGCCACTGCGGGCTCGACCTGCTGGGCTCCGGCGATCCCTCCGCCTCAGCCTTCCAAGTAGCTGGAACTACAGGCGCGCATTACCACGCCCGGCTAATTTCTCATTTATTGTAGAGATGAGGTCTCGTCAAGTTGCCCAGGCGGGTCTCGAACCCGCGGGCTCAGGCAATCTACTCACCTCAGCCTCCCAAAGCATGGGATTACAGGCTAAGCTACCAAGCACGGCTGAATTAAATATTTTAAGTTAATCATCTCTGATCTGTCATTAGGGGATTTGTCCAATGCTTTTTACAAATTATGGCTGCTAGGAATTCGTAACTTAAGAATGTATAAAGGTCAAGAATATGGAATTTCAACTAATATTTAAAATGATGGCCTCAAAGACAAAAGTCCCTCAGACATCTACGTCCTCCCTCTTCTGGAGAAATCTAATACAAGGGCTACTGCTAAGATGCAGACATTTCCAAATGTGCCACACTGAAACTCATTATGAGTTTTAACAACTTGCTTTTCAGAGTCTATGGGGCTTTGACAATCTAAATTTAGGTCTGCTTAATGGCATGGCTTTGCTTTAGAAAACAGATTTTGCGGAGGGTTTTATAACCCTCTTTTCTCCCAAAATGCATTTAACCTTACTCATCTGGAACAATGGAAGGGAAAAAGAGACAGGGAGAAGGCCAGAATTAATACTTAGTGATGTCTTGATTTTAAAATGTTTACAATGAAATAAAATTTTTGTTACTATTAATGACAACATATATAAAAGTTAAAATATAAATAAGTCATGAGTATTTAAGTATTAACAACACACAATATACTTTCAATAAATAGCAGTGTTTCAAAAAAGACAGTACTTTAATATTAAGGATTAAGTAGACTCAGAACTTTAAAACGAAAGATATTTTACAAAACTTTTAAGTCACCTCTGTATTGGGTAGTACAGTGTATACCCAAATTCATGTCCAACCAGAACCTTAGAATGTCACCTTATTTGGAAATAAGGTCTTTGTAGATGTAATTAGTTAAAAGGTGGTCACCCTGGATTAGGGTAGGCCCTAAATCCAATGATTAGTATCCTTATAAGAAGGCCATGTGGAGAAACAGACATTTATAGGAGGAAGTCGGAAACAGAGATTAGAATAATGCAGTTACACCAGGCTCGGTGGTTCAGCCTATAATCCTAGCACTTTGGGAGGCCGAGGTGAGTGGACTGGATTGCCTTAGCCCCAGGGTTCAAGACCAGTCCGGGCAACTTGGCAAGACCTTGTCTCCACAATAAATAAAAAATTAGCTGGGAGTGGTGCACGTGCCTGTAGTTCTGGCTACTTGGAAGGCTGAGGCGGACAGATCGCTGGATTCCAGCAGGTCGACACTGGAGTAGCTGTGAGTGTGCCACTGCACTCCAACATGGGCAACAGAATGAGACTCCAACTCAAAAAAAAAAAAAAAAAAAAATGATGCAGTGACAAGCCAAGGATGGCTAACCACTAGCAGTTAGGAAAAGGCAAGGAAGGATTCTTCCCTAGAGCCTCCAGAGGGAAAATGGGCCTGCTGACACCTTGATTTCAAACTTCTAGCCTCTGGAACTGTGAGAGAATACATTTTTGTTATTACAAGCCAGTTTGTGATTGTTACAGCAGACCCAGAAAATGAATACAACCATTTAGGGCAAATGTACCACTTTATCCATGAAGTTTTTCCTTACCAAATCTGGCCATCATGACTCTTCCTACTCACGCTGGAGTGTAGACTTCTTTACATTGCACTTGGGGCTCTCATGACTGATTATTTACTCATCTTTTCTATGCCTTATCCCGTTGACCACTCCCTGTCTTAGTCTGTGTTTGCTTGTAACAGAACATCTGAAACTGGGTAATTTATAAAGAAAATAAATTCATTTATTTACAGTTATGGAAGCCGAGAAGCACAAGGTTGAGGGCTGCATCTGGTAGGGATCTTCTTGCTGGTTGGGGACTCTACAGAGACCCAAGGCAGCACAGGGCATCACATCACAATGAGGCTGGATGTGCCAGGTTGGGTCTCTCTTCCTCTTCTTTTAAAGCAACCAGTTCCACGCCCATGTTAACCCATTAGCCCTTTTACTCCATGAATAGGATAATTTATTAGAATGAGGGCTGAACTCTCATGATCCATCATCTTTTAAAGGCCCCACCTCTCAATATTGCCACATTGGGGATTAAATTTCAACATAAGTTTTGGAGGGGACAAATATTTGAACCACAATATTCTCCTCCCCATTTCCAAGCTGCTACACACTAATTGTTTTAAGAAAATCTGGCTACTTGACATTCCTCAACCAATCTCCATATTTCTCACCTCTGTGCCTTTGGTCATACTATTCCCTCTGCCTGGAATATTCTCTTCTATCTGTCAAAATTCTGGCCAGTCTCAACACTTAAACCAACTCCATTAAACAGTCTTCTATTTCCTACTAGAACTAATTTTTCCTTTATTTGTATGTTATTTTGTCATTTGTAATATTCCATTTTGTTACTATGTTACTATATAAACTCCTAAGCTCCATAAACTCCTTAAGGACAAGGACTGTCTTATTTATCTTAGTAGTCTCCAAGCATATATGCTGATTTTTCGTAGTTCTTATGGTATGAACTATGTATAGAAGTCTTTATAGGCCAGGCATGGTGGCTCATGCCTGCAACCCCAGGAGTTCAAGACCAGCTTAGGCAACATAGCGAGACTTCGTCTTTACAAAAAAATAAAAAAATTAGCCAGGTGTGGTGGTGTATGCCAAATCCCAGCTACTTGGGAGAGTGAGGCAGAGGGACTGCCTGAGCCCAGGAATTCAAGGTTGTGGTGAGACGTGAGCGTGTCACTGTACTCCAGCCTGGGCAACAGAGTGAGACCCCAACTCAAAGAAAAAAGAAAGAAAGAAAGAAAGAAGTCTTTTTGGCATTGTGTTGTTTAATGGTTTCATATATGTATGTTTTATCCTCCTAGTGATATTTTAATTACCCAGCATTCACAGCTGGGCACCAAGAAGGTATGTAACAAACTAACTGTGAAATGATACTCTCAAAGATCAGAGCTTTTGCAGGCTCTTCGTTGACATATCCTAAAGTCCCAAGTACTTATGAAAATAATATTTTTGCAAACTAAATGCTCCATAAATCAATGATTAATTTTAATTATTTTAAAACATAAGATGCTACCTGGAAAATATATAAACATTATTTAGAAGTCTTGGTGCTTTTAGGCTTAGTTGAGTTCCTTGGAGTCTATCTCATGCATGCATAGTTAAGGCATCAGCCAGAGACTTGGGCAGAATTTATGCACAGAATTTGAGATTTTCATGTTTGTCTCTCTCCCTTCTGGGATTTTTCTCCTCACTTTCCAGCTGCTGTGGTTGTCACAAGCTCTGACCTCTGTGGGTTTGATAGAAACTGTGGGTTTCTATGAGTTTTGACTGTTTTATGTGACACCAGATAGGACATGAATTTAAGCTAAAAGCCATAAAAGAATGGGAACTCATCCACTGCCATTTCCTTCCAAAAGTAGACCCTGCCTCAGTTTCTGCCTGCTTTGTATCTTGCTCCAGTAGCATTAAGTGGTTTCCTTTTATATTTTACTCAATATTTACAGTTATCTGTGGGAGAGTTGGTTCAATAGGAAGTGCTTGGTCTTTTCAGAAAGCAAAAACTACCTTCGTTCGAGACCCGCCTGGGCAACTTGGCAAGACCTCATCTCTACAATAAAATAAAAAAATCAGCCGGGCATGGTAGTGCGTGCCTGTAATTCCGGCTACTCGGAAGGCAGAGGCGGAAGGATCACCGCCAGATCCCAGCAGGTTGAGGCTGTGGTGGCTAGGAGCGGCCACTGCACTCCAGTCTGGGTGACAGAGTGAGACTCCACTCAAAAAAAAAAATTTTTTTTGATGTCTTTTTAAATAAAAATTTTTCCTGAGCCCAAAGAACTGAAAGAGTGCCTAACAAAAGCCAAAGCCACAGTCAGTTGTAAGTAGAGGATAAATGATTTAAATTACTACTCAGTAAGTCTCAATTTATTTTTTAAAATTACCTTTATCTGCTACGGTAGAATATCATTATGAATGAAGTGGGTACTGGGTACCAGAGCCTGCTATGCTCCCATCGTGTGCCCACTGTGAGGACACTCATCTGTATATTTTCTAAAAAGCCACAGCAACTTCATGGACACACAACCATATGCATCCAACTCTAAATGTACTGAAGTGTAATATCACCTTTGTGAATATTTCTTAGAGATATGGACAAGAGGGCACACTACACAACAGAAAACAAAGCTTCCCCCCTCCCAGATCTTTTAAAAACATCTTCCCCAAAGTCTCACTTCCTCTAAAAGTTACCCAAATCTCTCCTCTTCAGGTCTCCCTTATCTAGTCCCCTTGCTCTCCTTCTTTTTCTTCTTTTTGAAAGCAAAGATCTTGACTGCTCCAAATCCACAGCTATATCCATTTCTCTGCTTGTAACAATAAAGGCAGAATAGTTGAGCCATGCAACAGCAGGATTCTCTTCCTCATATTGTGGTGGAGTATATGCATGTGTATGGGTGTGTCTCAAGGTGTAAATATTATAATTTAATAGTTTTCTTCTGTTATGTTTATATATTCATACACACATGGAAATAACAAAAGAAGGAAAGGGATGTGTTTTTAGAGGGCAGAGTCTGAGTACTAAGTGCCAAGCACTTTATTTACACACATTATTTCTACTCCCTCCATTTTTCAGATGAGGAATTTCATGGTACATACTCTTTCCACTCCAACACACAACCTCTAGGGTATCTCTAACATATTAATAAAAAATGTATTAGAAAACATGAAAGGTATATCTGGGAGTCTTGCGGGAGAGGAAATGGAGCAGAGGATTGGGTTGTCTTGTGCTTAGGAGAGGTCTGGGGTCTGGGATGGTTGAGGGCAGAGATTTAAAGGATGAGTTCTACTGGATGGAGCAGGTGGGCTCCAGGGATGGGAGGGGGTCTCCAACTTCATCTTGCTCTCTTCTATCCCCCTGCTCCCTACATGGTGATCACACAGTCTCCTCAGACACTCCAAGCTCATTTTTAAAGATAGACATACTCTGAATGGCAACCTGGTTAATTTATTTACTAAAGTTAATTAAAATAGATACTTTGGAATTCTCGTAGGCAATTTCAGTCTTTAAAACACCGGGTAACCCTAAGCTACTTTTCTCGGTTTACTCATAAGCTAGAAAAGCACAAGCCTTTAAATTCCCAAACACCTTGTCAATTTGGGGTGAACTAATTAAAAAAAAAAAGAAACCTTTGTTTCTATACCTGTAGAAATGACTACTTTTAAAGTTACCAGTTGATAAGAATTTAATAAACGATAGTACTTAGGTCACTTCTGTTTCATTGTATAATGTCCTTTAAAATCGAAATTTCTTGGCATAAATGTCTTGGATGGTTCACTTTTAGCCAGCATTACACAGGGGTTGGCTTTTAGATATTTACCTTGGGCCTGAGAGTATGTGTGAAGAATATTAGCTAGGAAATATACTATTGGTAGATTACAAAAAGCTGTGTATGGCTACAAAAATTCCCATTTACACTGTGTTCCCAACTTCATATATTTAGAAATTGTCATCTCAATTTCATGCTGACAATTTTGAGTTAGGCAAAAATTGTCAATTAAAATTATCTTTTGATAGAATTTGGGTATTGTTTTATAAAAAACAATTTACAAAAGAAAATTAATTTGAAATTATAAAATTGATTTTTAAATTTGATTTTTTTATTTGATTTTTTATGATCCCTGGTTTTAAGGAGGTTTCAAGGAACAAGAAGGCATGAGAAACAAAAAGAATGAACAAAGAAAGAAAGATGATATAGAAGGAGGCAAGATGAATAGTTGCATCACTGACCACAGTAGAAACAATCAGAAAGGCAGGGAGAAATGCCACATCCAGGAGGAGAACATAGCTGCACTTTATGTGAGACAGAGAGTGTATAGTCCTGGGAGAGCATTTAGCTTTCATAAATTCAATTTCCCTTATTACTGAGGCAGAGGAAGCTGGGATACATGAAAATTAACAGATAACTCAAATCCTACCACAAACTCCTTCAGTACTTAAAATATTTTTACCCCAGATGTTAGCAAAGCTAACAAGTGGCTAAGCTGGTGATTTTAAAATAGCTATCCTTGGGCTTATTCTCCCACAGGTGGAGATTCTGAATAAAAGGGGTGGGGAGGGAAGGAGAAAGAAAGCTAATGTTGGCTGAGTGCTAACCTCATGTCAGGTACTGTGCTAAGCATTGTACATGTAATCTTTAATCATCTAACAACCCTGAGATAGGTCCCATTATCACACCTATTTAAAAATAAGGGAAAATCAAAGCACAGAAAAGGTAGGTAACTTGCTTAGTAAGTGACTGAGCTGGAAATTGAACCCAAGCAGTTTAACTATAGAATCTGAATATATAATCATTGTGCCATATGGCATTTTCCAAAATAACCAAGTTGACAGGATAAAAGGGATTGAAAGTATATTGTACTCTAACACCTGGTTGCTGCCTGGGAAATCTGTTAGGATATAGCGGTAGAAGCCCTGAGTCCTCTTCAGTGTTAGTCTCTGCCACTCACCATTATTTGGGGAAAATAACCTACCTGAAGTTATCCTTTCTTCTAAATGAAAATTTGAATAAGTCAAAAAATTTAAAAATCTGTTGGATTTTTGACATATTCACTACATTGCATTAAAAATTTCTATTAAATGTCAAATACTCCTTGAGGAGAACATTTCAGTAATTTGGTGGTTGAATCATGTAGCAATTATAAGCCTAACTTCTAGAGCAGTTTCCATAAAGAGGGTGTAATTTTTTTTCAAAGTATATATAAATACACACACATACCAATACTCCCTCTCTCTATCTATATAAGATATCTTAAAGCCAAGTTTCCATTTTTTTCGGGTTCTATTTATATGCAACCAGTTCTAAGAATTCTCTGAAAAGGACAGGCCTATACTGTCCCCTTAACTAACATCTCTCAGAGCAAGAGTCCTCATCCATTTTTCAGACATGACCTACTTAGAAGGTTCAGATTCTGTGATGAGTCACATGCAAATCTTCTAAGGACCTTGATGGGTTGCAAATGGGATAAAATGAAAATGACCAAAATGTTCAGAGTCAACCACCTTACTTTCTCTTTCTTATTTGCCATCTGTCCACAGCTCATTAGGTTCAAATCACATTTTTATGAATAAAAAACTAGAATTTGGAGACCTCTTCATGGGACATTTCCTCTGCTTCATAGCCATACAGGCTAAAAGAAGCAGCAAGTAGGGTGTAGGGCTCCACTGGTCAGTAGGCAAAGCCTGCAGGGAGAGAATTCCATGAGGCTCACAGATGGAGGCACCCAAGCCTTACCACTGTGGTGGCATGTGTGCATGACTAGGAAAGGCCTTGCAAAACCCTTGCAAGGCTCTCTGACATCCTTAGCAGTAACTGCAAACCCCTTACTCCCTCCTTTCTCTTCGGTTGCATTCATTCCCATCTATATTCACTGTCCATCAGAGTCCCTTTCACAATGGGATGGACTTTCTGCTCTTTTTCTAAATCAGTCTTAGGGCCCTCCTAACTTTCCACCCAGTGTTATAATTATTCATAAAAATATTCTATTTTCTAAACTGTAAGCTACCTACATCCAATCCCCTTTTCTGGAAATCATGGAGCCTTGCCTGGTAGACACTCAAAAAATATTGAATTAAACAAATGGCCCTGAGATCCAGTCTCTGAAAATCCTATGCAGTTTAGAAACTACAGCTTAGTAGAAACTATAGACATGATATATGCCTTGAAATGTTCATTTTTTGTACACTAGAGTTGTTGAATCATTCCACACATGCTGATGGTGTTTACTGTAAGTCTGCTTTGTGTACTCACCAGTGTCCCAAAGGTGAAGCAGTCCGATTAGGCAATGACTGTTTAAACACACATTAATCATGCATTAGAAGTCCTAAATTGAATAGCACAATACCCAGGAAAATACTTTGGACACAAGGCATCCGTTACAGACAGAAGTGATCTCTCACGTCCTGCTGTGTACATATTTGGAGAGTAAGTGCACCTCAGGGAGCTCTGCTTACTTTAAAAAAAAAGAGTGAAAGAAGAAAATAAGATATTTGTGTGCCATGTAGAGATTCCGTGGCTTGGAAAAAGCACTAGCCAGGAACTTTGTAACTTGTATTTGTCATCACGATGGGTGAGCTGCTCAAGATGAATATGCCTCAGTTTCTCTGCTTCCTTATTCCTTCTTGGTGTACTGAAAATGTAGGGGTTGTCCTACACTGCATCTGGACAGGTCCTGCTTACAAATTCAGGCCCATTACTCAGAGGTTTCAGTTCTCCTAGTCAAGGTACTGGTGAGCTGGTGTAGCCTCTGAAGAAACCCATTCAGATCTCTGGTCTAGAGGCTATGTGTGCTAGACATGCTTCTGCAGAATGGAGAGACTAGAGGGGCGAAGGAAGGAATAGAATACGACCAAGGAGGAACTTATGCTTCTTTTAGTGAGATCCTAAATACATTCCCATTTACTCAAGAAAAAGGGGAACAGGTCATTGTATAAGAAGGAAGTTGGTTTTTTTAAAAAATTTAAAAAATTTTTTAATTTTTTTGAGTTGGAGTCTGTCACCCTAACTGGAGTACAGTGGTACACTCATGGCCACCACAGCCTCAACCTGCTGGGCTCAGGCAATCTTTCTGCCTTAGCCTTCCAAATAGTGGGAAATATAGGCATGCGCCACCACACCCAGCTAATTTTTTTGATGTATTGTAGAGACAAGGTCTCATCATGTTGCTCGGGCTGGTCTCAAACCCCTGGGCTCAGGCAATCCTCTTGCCTCCCAAAGTGCTGGGATTACAGGCATGAGCCACCGTGCCTGGCTTGGTTTCATGCTTTAAAACACACATTCACATAGAAAACCTCCATGCTTAAACCACATTAGGGTAAAAGCTGATGGGAAGTTCTTGGGGATAGTGATTCTGTACCCTCTCTTCTCAGCTATCACATGCATGCCTGGACACACATATGCACAAACACACCCATTCCTCTGGGCAGGGTCACATTAGGAGAGATATCAACTGAGCCTCTCTCTTTTTTTTTTTGAGTCTCACTCTTTCACCCAGACTGGAGTGCAGTGGCATGCTCTGGGCCACCGCAGCCTCGACCTGCTGGGCTCTGGCAATCCCTCCACCTCAGCCTTCCAAGTAGCTGGAACTACAGGTGCGTGCTACCACACCTGGCTAGTTTTTTATTTATTGTAGAGACGAGGTCTCGCCAAGTTGCCCAGGCGGGTCTCAAACCTATGGGCTCGGGCAATCCACTCGCCTCAGCCTCCCAAAGTGATGGAATTACAGACTGAGCCACCGAGCCCAGCCAACTGGGCCTCTCTTAATCTCAGTTTCACCTGCAGTTCCTAAGTGACACAGGCAGAAGCCAAGCATTTCCATTCACAGATCTGAGTCTCCAGAGTGAGCTCAGCTTTGGACCTGGCATCCTGAGATGATGAAGAGAACTTTGACAATAGGGCACAGCTGGGAGATCCTTGCCACCAACAGTAATTTCCAGATTCTCAAATGGTTTACTATAGTCGCCTTGCTCAGCAGTTTTAATAATCAGAGAGTGAAGCTAGCTGTTTAACAGTTGAGTGCTTCTCCTACCATCATTTTGGTACTTTGATTACAGGCAACGTGACATTGGTTTTTAACAACAAGAATATATAGTCTTCAATATACTGTCCTTCACATCAACAGAAGTTGGTTAATCTTGGTTTCTTTCCTTTAAACATGGTATGAAACCAGATAACAAAATTCAGGTGGTATAGTCTGAAGATCCACAGAAGAAAAGCACTCTAAAAATGTATAGCATTATGATTACGTGCACAAGAATGCATAAGAAAAAAAGACTCGAAGGAAATAAGAGCAAATGATAATATCAGTATATTAAGATGCTAAAGTTAGATCAAGAGAGTTTTTCTCTTAGTTTCTAAATGTGAGTTTATATATTTGAAAAATTAATCTTTTTTTGCATTTATTTATTTATTTATTCGAGTTGTAGTCTCACTCTGTTGCCCAGGCTGGAGTGCAGTGGCACGCTCATGGTCACCGCAGCATTGACCCACTGGGCTCCAGTGATCCTTTTGCCTCAGCCTTCCAAGCAGCCAGAACTACAGGCACGTGCTACCACATCAGGCTAATTTTTGATTTATTGTAGAGATGAGGGCTTGCCAAGTTGCCCAGGCTAGTCTTGAACCCGTGGGCTCAGGCAATCCACTTGCCTTGTCCTCCCAAAGCACTGGGGTTACCGACTGAGCTACCAAGCCCGGCCTACTTTTATTATTTTTTAATTGACACATAATAATTTTACATATTTATGAAGTACAATGTGATATTTTGATACATGTATACAATGTGTAATGATAAAATCAGAGTAATTAGCATATCCAGCATCTCACACATTTATTATTTCTTTGTGTTGGCAATATAAACTCTGCTCTTCTAGCTATTTGAGGATATACAATAAATCATTGTTAATTAGTTATCCTATAGTTATAGAACACTAGAACTATAATAAAAATATCTTATAAATAACATAATTCATGATGCTCTTGGAATTCAAATACTAAACAGTTTGTGCTCTGGATAATTAAAAATGGACTAGTGAATTCTCCACACACAAGACAAGATAATGTGTATGAAAGCACCTTATACACAGTAAAGTGGTATAAATATATTAGACAGTATTGCCATTCAATGTTTTGAGTATTAGTAAACAATTTAGAATGGCTCTTTTTTGTTGTATTGAGCGAGTCAGCAAGGTAGAAGGGATAATTCACATGCCAACAACCAAAAACATCCTTATATTAAAAAAAGGACTTGCCCACTACGTCTTTGAAAATAAAGGAACAATAACCCATGACAAGTTCTACTCTGGTCAGGCCTCTCTCCCATCTTACGTGGAGGGCTAGCTACACTTGCTAAGGGGGCACATTCTCCTGGGCCTGAGTCTGTATGTGCATCTGTATGTATGTGTGTTTCAGAGTTGCCATGTGGTCAAACCGCCAGTGTCCCATCCAAGTTGAACAAGTGGCTCTCCCAGAAGGGGTAAAAATCAAAAACAATCTGCTCAGCACAGCGAGCAACTTCCTCACCAAGTGGGAAAATCTGGACCTGCCCCATACTGACTTTTTATCAAGCCCCACATAAGCAAATGCTGCACTAAATATATATTCCAAATACATTATATTAGCAAGCCAAAGCAACACCAGCATTTATGCTCAGGCTAATGTTCTATTATATAGATTATAGTCAACTGAAATAGAATGAATATTCTCCACAATTCAATTGTTCTTTATACAGTTTTAAATGAGATTCCGCCCAGTGTCACAGCAGTACTTATGTAATTACTCTATATAACTCTTCCAGCAAGGAGGGAATGAAATCTCCTTATCAGGGTATTGCAAACCAATAACACCTCAGCGGACCGTCTCTCTCCATGCACTCCTGCACTTTGGATGATTTGGGAGCATGGCCATCATGCAGAGGGAACGCTTGGGTGACAGAGGCTTCAGCACTGCAGACTGGCTTCCAGCGATGAGGACTGCACTTTCCTGAGATGTCTCAAGAAGACATTATATGAAATGGAAGGGAGTCTGCAGTCCCTGAGTTGGGTCCTCTTTAATTAGGATGGTTGGTGTGTGGCTAATGTGCAGCCATGCAACCAGCCTGTAGCCTCAGTCAGTGGCTGCTGAAGGAAGCTTTGCTGGAAGCCTGGAACAAACCATCAGGAAGGGAAGTGAGTGAGAGAAAAGGGGAATGGAAATGAAAATTGTTTCGTTCCTTGAAGGAAACTGCAGGTCAGCAGAAAACAAAATAAAGAAAAAAAAGTGCAGCTGAGAAAGTTTAAATGTGGTCCTCAGCAGTTATCTAAATTAGGAAGAAGGTCCTTTTGCCTTCCACTGCTGGGGAACCCCAGAAGCTAGGGGCTAGATCTTGAGAAGTTTCATTGAGGCTTTGTCCTGTGGTCCTAAGGACTTTCTTCTCTACTGGCAATTCTGTTTTATATGTGAGAGGAGCCCAGATTTGCTCCCAGGGGCTATGAAATTCAAGACCACAGCCTAGGGGCTTCTCCATTTCCCCATTGTCCAATGAAGGAATTCAATCAGGAGGACTTAGCGGCACAGTCTTGGTATCTGCTAAAGAGTTCTCAAAGTTTTCCCAGGGGAGCAAAACTTCACAGAATCTGCAAGGTAGAATATGGATAAGGGGACAGGGCCACTGCATCACAAAGTCATTGCTGCCTGCTTTCTGGGCTTCTCTCTGGTAGCATACTCACCCTACAAGCAAAGCTCAATCCTTGGTGGCAGAGACAAGCAGGAAGAGGGGGCAGAATTAGAAAGCAAGCATTGCTTCTTTTCCACAACCAAAAGAAGATCAACAATGAAAAGAAGGCTTGGTCAGAGAGTAATAGGAAAATGCAATTGGAGAATTATTGCTCTTATGACCTACGCTGTAGACACTTCTGTGCGGTTGACTTCCACAGTCCACACTGCTCCCTTTGCCTTATAGTTCCTCTTTGCTCTTTACTTCACCTACTCCTCACAACCACTTTCGTCACAACAACAAAGACCTCACACCTTAGCTATAATTTACACTGCTGGGTAAACAGAAAAGTGCTTATCAAGTTTCCACACTGTATTTTTCATTTGTTACTTCCATGGGTGGTATTATTTGCACTTAGGTGTGTTAATAATAACAATACATAGCACATTTTAACCCTTCAAAGGGGATTATTCTCAGCAATTATGTGATTTTACAGCCTCAACCACAAAATTCACTGAGACCAGTAGGATGGGTAGTCTTCCTATTTATAAATGAAGAAAAATAACTCACAGATGTTAAATGACTTTCCTGAAGTTTACGGCACAGTTGAAACCAGTTCCCAGGCTTCTTGATCCTTACCCAGGGACTCGTTCTATGAAAAAGTTCTGTGCTACCTGGGTGGAATGATCATTACAGAAGAAATTTAGCAGTGCTGAGCTGCATGTGAGGGAAAGAAAGCTACTCCGCCAAGCCTTATCAGTACCCAGATTCAATTAAATACCATCAAGAAAATGGCTACTCAGTTTGTGCACTTCTCATCTCTTCCTGCTCTCATGCTGTCACTAGGGACTGGCACAGAACTGCACAGACTGTCATCCAGGGCATTCTTCTGGGCCAGAGACGCCTCTGCCTGCTTGCTTACCCAGGAGGAGGAGGACTGCTGGAGGGCTGAGGCCCAAAGCAGATGGGCAAACTCATCAGTGTACTCGGTACTGTCTCTGGCCCAAGGAGGCACTGTAAGACAGTGACTCAAAGGTTATATTTACAGACCCCAAGTTATTTGGTTGTCCCTATGTGCTTCCTTACCCTAAATACAGGGGCTGAGTGAGAGGACAAAGTGAGAGCTGGGTGGCCAAAGTAAGATGAGTAATATTGAAGGGTAGGCATAAGAATGACTCAACAAAGGTAAATGGGGTTGCATTTTACTCACCCAACACCATCCCCAAATGAGTAGGTGATACTGTGTGTAGGGGAATGGGGGCTGACTCATCCTGGTTTGCCATATCTGAACAACAACCATGACATTTTACTTAGCATTTCTGTAGCATCTCTATCTACAGAGTTTAGCACTTGCCACATCACCTTCTCTTGACTTGATGAAATAGCCTTTTCTAACAAGGGATCAGAGGGAGCTGCCCATGCCCTTTAATAAGACTGCTCCCACTCTCCTGCAATGCCTAAGATGAAATTTACCTTTCTTCATGAAGTCTTTTCTCATTCCTTTCAACAAGCTATGATATTTCCTTCCTTTAAATACTCAAAGCATTTGATTCTAAATGCATGTCTTTATTTTTTTATATATATTTTTTTAGAGACAGAGTCTCACTGTGTTGTTCAGGCTGAGTCATGAACTTCTGGCCTCAAATGATACTGCTGCCTCAGCCTCCCCAAGTGCTGGGATTATAGGCGTGAGCCCCTGCACCCAGCATCTTTTTTTTGTTAAACAGGCATGTGTACAGTTGACTCATTTCCTCACAGCCTTTTAGATTATGTTCCTTAGGGGCAGGGACAGTGTCCCACTCATTGTTTACCCATCCCGAGCTCTGGCAATAATGTTCTGACCATAGTGAGCTCCATAAATACTGGTTAATCAGATGTGAATTATTTTCTTCCTACACTCTGTATCGGGGCCTCTCACAGTACTTCCTGGTAGTCTCCTAGGTAGCCTTGACCACAGTGAGTACCCATCTTGATGAAGAGGCACAATCTTCACCTCTCTTTGTCAAGGAAAGTTGAACAAATTGGTTGGAAGGTCAGATTGCCGAAGTTTTTCCTGGTTCTAAAATGCTATAATTCTAAAATCTTGAGTAAATGGAAATAAGAGGTTAGTAAATTTGGGGAGAAAATAATAAATACTGAAATAATGAATAAATGAAAAGGGAGCTGGACATAGTATAAGCCCACAGAAAATACCAATTATTCAGGGAAGGCTTTCTAGGGATGATCTAATTTAAGATGCTCTCTGAATAATGGGAAGAACATTTCCTAGATAAAGTAGGGTATCTCTAGTACAACAGGGTTAAGTTTAGGAAGAGTCTTGAAATGAGATAAAATGGACACACTGTTAAAACTGACAAGAAGAGTCCAGTTAGGGCAATGAGATAGTCTAAAACAAGTGACAATCTGGAGAGATAGTGAGCTCAAAGACACTCTGTGTGTGTATATATGTGTGTGTAGGATGAATGTGAATTATTTTTGTTATATATATATATTTTTTGAGTAAGGGTTTCACTCTGTTGCCCAGGTTGGAGTGCTATGGCACTACCATGGCTCACCGCAGCCTCAACCTCCTGGGCTCAGGCGATCCTCTTGCCTCCCAAGTAGTGGGGACTACAGGCATGTGGAAAAAAAAAAAAAATCAAAAATTTAAGGTCTTGTTATATTGCCTAGGCTGGTCTTGAACTCCTGGCCTCAAGCAATCCTGCTGCCTCAGCCTGCCAAAGTGCTGGATTATAGGCATGAGCCACTACATCTGCCAGATGTGATATATTAAATATAGAATCAAATTTGGGATTACTTTAAAATATTGGTTGCCATGCTTACTAGCTGTGTGATATTAGACAGAGTATTAACCTCTCTAAGCTTTAGTTTCTTCAAGTATATCATAAAAATATACATGTATCTTCATGTGAGATTAAATAAGATAAATGATATATAGTGCTAACATAGCACCTAACATTCTTCATTTAACATCCACTTATTGAGTATCTTTTATGTGTTAGATAACATGCTAAGCATTTTATACAGTAAACAATTAGGAAAATGAAAGCTATTATGATAATTGTTATCTAAAGGAACTATGCCTCCTGTTCCTACATGCCCCACTGCAAATCAAGCCCATTTTGATTCTGGAACATAGAAGAAAAAATGGCATTTTACTGTACATGTGAATTCATTTATTTGCCTTTGGTTTAGCTTGCTAAAACAAAACAAAACAAAATTTATCCTCAGCTTTAGGTGCACTGTAAGTGCAAATTAAGTAAAAAGAACTTTCTCAAAGTCTCAACTCTTTAACACCATCTCAGCTTTGTACACAGAGGCATAATCAAAAAGTCAAACACAGATCCCTCCCTACCCTTGGAAAGTCATTTCCCAACATGGTACTCAAACAGACATCCTGAAAGAGACATGCATAGTTATGTGTCTCCTCTCCAGGGACAGTCTTCTTCAGTGGATGTGAAACAGGCTTTGGCAGCTGCTTAGTATCATTAGACCAAGGGGAAGTCAACTGCTCTCTCAGGCTTAAAATAAAGTTATCATCTCAAACCAAAAATAGTCTGCATTTGGCCAAGAAAAGAAAGCCATTGGTGATCCAGTTATCATGTGGGATTTCTTATTGATCTTAGGAGATTTCTTGTCTTTTCTTTTTTTTGAGTTAGAGTCTCACTCTGTTGCCCAGGATATAGTACAGTGACACAATCACAGCACACCGCAGCCTTGACCTCCTAGACTCAGAGGTTACTTCCATCTCAGCCTTCCAAGTAGTTGGAACCACAGTTGCGTGCCACTATGCCCAGCTAATTTTTAAATTTATGGCAGAGATGAGATATCCCCAAGTTGCCTAGGCTGATCTTGAACCCCTAGGCTCAGGCAATCTTCTCACCTCTGCCTCCCAAAGTGTTAGGATTACAGGTGTGAGTTACTGTACCCCACCTGATTCTAGGAGATTTCTACAATGACTACCTTAAAGTCTGATTTGTATGCATATATGGCACTAGGAGAAACTGATGAAAGGTGCCTGCTTTGTGAAAAGGGCCATTGTGTGTAGATCATAAACTATCAAATCTGAATAAAGTTTGTTTTTGTTAAGCACAAAACCTTTTAAAACATTTCATGAGCAATCAGGTGAAGTATATTAACCTCCAATAAAGGAACACATTTTTCTTCTATTTTTTTTTTTTTTTTTTGAGTTGGAGTCTCACTCAGTCATCCAGACTGGAGTGCAGTGGCCGCTTCGGGCCACTGCAGCCTCAACCTGCTGGGCTCCGGCGATCCTTCAGCCTCAGCCTTCCAAGTAGCTGGAACTACAGGCGCGCACTAACCACGCCCGGCTAATTTTTTTGATTTATTGTAGAGATGAGGTCTCGCCAAGTTGCCCAGGCAGGTCTCGAACCCGTGGCTTAGGAAATTCACTCACCTCGGCCTCCCAAAGCGTGGGATTACAGGCTGAGCCACCGAGCCCGGCCAAATTTTTCTTCCATGTGTTGCATGTTCTGCAATGAACTGTCTGTACTCTGGTTATAATCAAAAGTAAGGTAGCAACTTCAGAGACTAGTTTCTTTTTTGTTTTGTTTTGTTGTTTTTTTTTTTGAGTTGGAGTCTCACTCCATCGCCCGGACTGGAGTGCAGTGGCCGCTCCCGGCCACCGCAGCCTCGAACTGCTGGGCTCCGGCGATCCTTCCGCCTCAGCCTTCCAGGTAGCTGGAACTACAGGCGCGCGCTACCATGCCTGGCTCATTTTTTGATTTATTGTAGAGATGAGGTCTCGCCAAGTTGCCCAGGCGGGTCTCGAACCCGCGGGCTTAGGCAATTCACTCACCTCAGCCTCCCAAGGCGCGGGATTACAGGCTGAGCCACCGAGCCCGGCTAGAGACTAGTTTCTTA
>CAUYQG010192451.1:0-12427 GCA_963574415.1 Tarsius wallacei
AGGAATTGGCAGGAATGGGACACCGCCAGTCAGAGAGGAGGGCACAGAGCATCAGTAAGGTATCTGATCTCAAACCAGGAAAAATGGGGACCGAAAGAAGGCCCAAACGTTACCTGTATGATAACCACTTATTGACCTAATTCTGACTTGTACCCCACATTTTTAAAATAAATAAAATAAATAGGGCAAGGGATTTCCTAGAGAATCCCAGCGAGTAAATGCAGTCCTACCTCCTCCTGATCATCAGGGCCCATTATTCCTGCTGGAATGAGGATGATTCCCCTTGCATGAGAGACTTTGACACAAAGTTCACTTAATAATAGGTGTAGTTTAAAGCTTTATAGGCCCCCTGTTGAGTTTCCTAGTAGAAATGTTCTCTTTCTGGAAACTGAGACTTCCAACTGCCAAAAGCCTAGAAGTGTAGTAAGAAGAAACATACGTGGAGTCATACAAGCTGGGTTGTGCCTAGTTCTGCTCTTTAGTTTCCAGAGTCTCATTTGCCACCTACTGGGGACACATGTAGTGGTTGTTGATTTAGAATGTATACTGTGTCCTGGAGGATGATGCCCATCTTCACAGTTCATCATCTCTAAGCTAGGTCCTTGGTGACTAGTAAGAAGCTGTGAGGTCACTCTATCAAACCTCAACTTCTATTGGCAGTATGTGATAAGACTAGAGGATACCATGTCATGGACCCACTGCCACACCTCCTGGTCTTTCACTGAGTTCTCTGAGATTCCATTTTCTTACCTGTTAAATTACAATACTTACTTTATAAGGTTGCTATGGACATTAATAAGAGGACAAATCTATAAGGTATCTGGTCTACTGTGGTCATTTCATTAGTACTTCCTCTGTACCAGCCACCAGCCTCAATTTCCTAGATTCAGCTCCCTCCTCCTTCTGCTTTTCTTTAGCTAATCCCTAGAATATCAGCCCAGTTTTTTAGGCTGAGCTTGCCATCTCCCTGTGGAAGAAGAAGGAAGTCAACAAGATTTCCTGCTTTGGGTATTTACATTTATCGACCTCTTGGAGACATGGATAACACAGTATGAAACAGAAGGTACTTTAAAGTTACCTTTTGGGGAAGGAGGAGAGGAATTCATTCTATAATCTCATAAGCATAGCATTTCCTTCCACATCATCCCCAGTTTACCCTAACAACAAAATTGCCTAATAAAAATCAGCAGCCTCATTGCATCAGTGGAAGTGAGATTCTCACCTATTTTTGCTGCCAGATCCTAGGAGCAAAAGTCTAAGATGAGAGGCTGATATTCTCAGTCAAGGGTCCTTGTCGGAGAATTACGTAATTCCTCGTGGGCTAAGAGCCAGAAGCCAAATTTGGCTACTCACCAGGGTTCGCTGAAGGCTGATTTCTCCTCCGTTTGTTTGGCTGTTTGTCGAGTTGCTTTTGTCTTGGCTTAAAATGTCGTGTGAGTGATATTTTGAGTTGTGAGAGTATTTTCACCTGCGTTGGGGGAGGAGAGAGCTTCCTTTGTTTATGGCAATCAGTAATGATCTTGTTATTTCTGTGGCAGGAGGTGTCAGGAAGTTTAGAGGTTCAAATTTTCACCTAGCTCCACTCTAGGTCCTTTTGATGAATTTATGTTTTAATTTTTAATCTGTTTCTCAGCACCAGATATCATATAAATAAATGAATACATAAATAAAATGTATGAACCTGGCCTAGGGATTGGAAGCTAAGAAGCCTTGCTGAGTTTCAGGGATGAGTTTTAACATCAGAGCCTGCTTGTCTTATTATTTATTATAACCCATACAAAACCCTCTTAGGATGGAACAAAGTAGATCAGTCCCGGCTGAACCAAAACAGAACACATGAAGAAATTATCAAAGAAATTAAAAAGCCCGCCCTGTCCATCGTATTTTACAGGTTTTCATTTGGTGATAATCATGCATGCAAGTCAACTTATGTTGGTGAATTGACTCTTCCACCTTTGTCAAAGCAGCAGTAATAAGTCAGCATTCCTAAACATTTTGTGTGGGAAAGGGTAATGTGCATTCATGATCATCAAAAGCACCGAGACCCTAGAAAAACTTCTATCCTCAGTCTGATGTTACTCGTATACCACTTTCTGCTCTTTCTTGGGGTTTTGTTTTCCTGTGAAAAATAATAAAATAACTTTTGTTAGTTTCCTCTGTACTTCTAAAAGTCACATCATATTCTTCGGAGAAAAAAAACCTATGCTTGAATAGAATACACCAACATTTCTTCAGATAACTTGCATTTAAATAGCTCTTCCAGTTTGCAAACCTTTTTGAAAAGATGAGGGGGAAAAAAGGTTTTGGCAATTTGCTATCTTAAAATGAGCTGAAGTCAAATCCCTAAAAAAAAAAAAAAAACAAAGAGAGAGAGCGAAAGAGAAAAGTGGGAATAATTACAGTCCCAGTGTCCTCAAAGACAAATGTAATGAATAAAGGCATAGAGCAAACAGAAAGAAAAGAAAAATAATATGTTCTAACTAGATTGGTAGTTTTTCTCTTCAGAAGTTTTTATCCAAGGGAAGTCAATGTTAGATAACATTTATCTCTCGGAACTACTATCTTGGCAGCCCAGAGTAGAGGGTCCCAAATCCATTTTTCTGAGCAGAGAGGGAGCAAGCACTGCATTCTGTTGTTCTGAAAAAATGCAAGGTAACCAGGGGGCCTGTGGCCTGATCTGCTGCCCTGGTCAATAATTGTAAAGTTGCCAGGTTCGGTGGCTCAGCCTGTAATCCCGCGCCTTTGGGAGGCTGAGGTGAGTGGACTGCCTGAGCCCGCGGGTTATTATTGGCGAGACCTCATCTCTACAATAAATCAAAAACTAGCCGGGCATGGTAGCCCGCGCCTGTAGTTCCAGCTACTTGGAAGGCTGAGGCGGAAGGATCGTGGAGCCCAGCATGTCGAGGCTGCGGTGGCCGGGAGCGGCCACTGCACTCCAGTCTGGGCGACAGAGTGAGACTTCAACTAAAAAAAAAAAAAAAATTTGTAAAGTCCCTTTTCATTATCTCCTTCCCCACTTCCACTCAGAGGGTCACCGGGAGAAGAATTCCCTTCCTAAATAGATGCCCAGAAAAAAAGGGAAAGGGCTTCCCCAAGAACACCCTCTTCACCAAGAGCACCCTCTTCACCAAGGGCACAGCATCCTCTTGTTGAGTATTTGCCCAACAGGCAGGGTAATCTGAGCGTTTCATCCCCCTAAAGAGAGGAGATGCCTGCAGGGTTCTCGACCCACCCCCACACCGCTGTCCACATCTCTGGTAGCATCTATGCCATCAGACAGCAAAAGCAGCACTATTACACTGTCGTCTCTCTGAACATCACTGAAGATCCTTTCTTCCTCTCGTTGTCACTTCAGAACAACAACAAAAAATTCTCAGTATGGACAAAAGGAGAGAAGAAGTGATAGATTAGGTAGGTTAGACAAGGAAAACTTCAGGACTATACAAAAATTCCAAACTTATCAATGCCTGTGCCAGCTGTTGCAAAATCATGCATTCAAGCAAGCGGTCTAGCTATAGGAAACTCCATACCCAACTGTTAGATTCTTTTTTTTTTTTTTTTTTTGAGTTGGAGTCTCACTCTGTCGCCCAGACTGGAGAGTGCAGTGGCCGCTCCGGGCCACCGCAGCCTCGACCTGCTGGGCTCCGGCGATCCTTCCGCCTCAGACTTCCGAGTAGCCGGAATTACAGGCACGCGCTACCACGCCCGGCTGATTTTTTATATTTTTTTTAATTTTTTTATTTATATTTATTTATTTATTTTTTTGAGTTGGAGTCTCACTCTGTCGCCCAGACTGAAGTGCAGTGGCCGCTCTCGGCCACCGCAGCCTCGACCGGCTGGGCTCCGGCGATCCTTCCGCCTCAGCCTTCCAAGTAGCTGGAACTACAGGCGCGCACTACCACGCCCGGCTATTTGATTTATTGTAGAGATGAGGTCTCGCCAAGTTGCCCAGGCGGGTCTCGAACCCGCAGGCTCAGGCAATCCACTCACCTCAGCCTCCCAAAGCGTGGGATTACAGGCTGAGCCACCTAGCCCGGCAACTGTTAGATTCTTATCAAACACACCATCTATCTAGAATGCTTGCAGTTGGTAGAGAGTTGACCACCATGGCAACTAGCTTAGTGAGCCCCCTGGAGAATATGCATCAATAGCCAAGGTTGATCTAAGATAACCATAACCTTCTTTTACCCTCATTATAATACTATTAACATAAAATTACCCTAGGGAAGTCCTCCACTCCCATCATACCCTGATGCCAAGATGGTCTCAAGATAACCCTATGAGGCCTGAAACTCCCCCACCCAAAATGAGGGAGAAGTAACAGTGATCCAGCCCTAAGACCACTCATTTCTAGGAAAAGTTCACCCCAAACCCACTCCTCAACACTTATAAGAATAAAAGTGATAGCTCAACAAAGCTGGTGCAGAAGCAGCAGCTTTCCATAGGCTATTTCTGCTTGCTCTCCTTTTTTGAGAGTATACTCTTCTTTGCTTAATAGAGCTACTTGCATATCCCACTTCTCTGCATGTCTGTTTGGAATTAAGTGGTTTGGAATTGATTTCAAATGTCATGAACACAAGAACTTGCTGTCGACCATCTCACACCAGGAGCAGTACCACCCCTCTTCCAGTTACAGTAGGGCAGGTAGCCTAGGAGCAGTGCCCTGCTGAGCAGCAGAATATACCCTGTCACCTGTGTTACTGTCCTTCAGGGACTGCTCTACCTACAGCCCCTGCCCTTGATCAAGCATCGAACTGCCCCCCTTTCCCACATGCAGCTTCCTACCTCTAGAGTCCAGGACGGTGCTCCACACAGGGCTCTGGAGACATGGTATATAATGGAACAGTCCTGGACTATGTCAGGCATAGATTCCAAGCCTAGCTCCTCTCAAAAGTGCCATCTTCCACAAATTACATAACCTCTTTGAGTCTGCATGTTCTCATGTGGTACATGTGGGTAATAACACCTAGTTCACAGAATGGATATGAGGTCCAAATAACGTAATATACAAAAAGCTTCTAGTCTGGCATATAGTAAGAGCTTAACAAACATCAGTGCTTTCTCTTGCTATTTCCTCTCTCTCTCTTGCATAATAGCCAATGAATCTATGAAAGAATAAGTAGGTCTCTCTCACTCTCTGTGTCACACATATTTAAGGCAAGACAAAAGGAACAGAGGAGTCAACCAGAGGAACATATCTGGTGGTGTATATAAGTCACTCAAGCATCCTAGACCTCAGCATCCTAGTCTACAAAATAAGGAGGTTGGGTTGTGTGATTTTGAAGACTTGATGAAACACTGAGCTGACCCACGACTGAGGAAGAGAAAAGAAGTGAACGAACAAAGGAAAGGAGCAGGATGGGAGACAGGATCACAGTCTCTAGACGGGACTGAGAAGGCTGCCCTGGAAAGGGGTCACAGGGATGCCTTCTGATTTCCTCAAAGACCCTAGTCCCAAAGGATGCAGGAAGATACAAATTTAGACAGCATAAACTCCACCCAACCAATGGTGGGTAGACAGCAAACTCAACAACGTTTCATCAGGTTGGAAATACTTCCTCCCTTTCGTTCTGTCAAGTTCACTGTTGAACACACTGAAGATGGGAGGGTAGGCAGGAGAGGGCAGGAAGCGAAGGTGCAAGTGGGTCTCCATCACACGGACACCTCCCTCTAGGTTTGCTTCCAAGCCCAGACTCCTTGAAGAGGCCACACTGCTGGAATCTTGGAAAACATGTCAAAGTGTAGATTGTGAAGACCCCAAGGAGCATCAGTTTCAACAAAAAGATTCTCAAGAGATGTGGGGCACATGCTGAGTGAAGGACCCTCCCCTCCCCCTCCATCTCTGCAAGTAGTCATTAGGAATTTATGCTATCTTTGATAGCTGACACTGGTGAAATGAGGAAAGAGCGGGGCTGGAGATTTTATGATGAGGCATATGAGGGAGTGAAGAAAACACCAGGCACTGGCCAGAATGGACAAGATGTCTTTTAGGCTAGGTGTTATCTTGAACTGGAGACTGAGAATCACCTGGGTGGTAGTCAGAATCTGGGTGGTCCTGGAGAATGACCAGAGACCCACCCGTTCAGTGCCCAGGAGGTATTCTAAGCAAGCAAAATTTCTTGCATTTTTTAAAAGGGTGTTTTCTTTTAATTCCAGTTCAGTGTAGTTCAACAGCATTCTTTCCCCTTGTAATGGCTGAGAATTGTCTGTCCTTTGGGAGTTGAGGGTTGCCTTTGGTGCCCAGAGTTGGTGATTCAGAGAAGTGGGGGATTTTGTTTCCCCAGCTCCAGTCATGATAGGTGCTGTGCTTGGCATGGAAGAGCCAACACAGCTGTCTCATACTCATTTTTCCTGCAGACAGACACCCTGGGCCTCCCCAATGGACATTTGACTCTCCATCCGGCCAGTATCACAAGTCAACATATTTTGCTTGCAGGTTGAAAAAAAAAAAAAAAGAAAAAGCGAGATTAGCCTTGAAATATGTTTCCTTCACCAAGAAGTTCCTTTTCTTTGCTTTTATCTCAGGTGAAATCGCTGTGCTCTCATTATAAAACTGTAAGAGAGTGGGAAATGCAAAGAAAATAAAGATTTCTGGTGAAATAAGTATTATGGAAGCCTTTTCCTTCTGTGGCTGTGATATAAGAAACAAAATGCTTTTTACAATTTTCTCAAATTCTAAGTCTGAGGAAGTTCACTCAACAAATTCAAAACCGTACCGTATGCTGTGACCCCACATTCCAGCTCTGTCCCAGACCATATCAGCTGTTGGTGTTCTAGTTCCCACACTCAAACTGTGTGATTTTGTGGAGTGCTCAGTGGCACAATTTTGCTCTGCACTGTCCGGCTTTCTTCACTACATATTGAATGAAATAACAGTTGACAGAGGAGAGTCTGTGTCCCCTCTGAGGTCCCTTCACCTCCTAGTGAGTTTGCAGAGAGCCTACATTGCATGATTAGAGAAACTGGGTCAGGTGCTACAAAAGTCCCAAAGTTTTCCCATGTGGTGGGGTAGAAGGAATGTACATTTTTACCATTCTGCATTTTTGCCCATGAGTTGGCTGCACCTTCCTCTGGGCAGATCTGGCCATTGTTAGCAGGAGCACTGATTAGAATACCAAAGCCCAGTGCTAAGCTTTTTGCTGAAAGAGAAGCCGACTTGCAGACTTTGCAGGGTTGGGAGGCCCAAGTCTCTGGAGCTAGATGAGCTTGTTTGATTTAGTGGCAGCACCAATCTGATCCTTTAAATTGTTTCCTAGCAGAATGTAACCAGCTCTTTTGAAAGTCAGTCTGACTGTAATTTGCTACTAATTGTAGTTTAAAATGAACTACTCTGGGCCCAGCTGATAGCAAAGCATAAATTCAAGTGGCTGCTCTTAGGATGTCCTTGTATTAAAGTGAGCTTTAGTATTCTCACTACCTGGGTTTCTGAAAATTGGATCATTTTTATGCCTATCGTATATATCACCCTACTCATCAAATTAAGGTAAGCCCCCAGATGACAGGAAAGATAAGAATTGTTCTGGGTGGTATTTACATTTCAGCGAAAATCAGTGTCATAGTGGCTAGCTGTGCAGTTTGCTTCTATCACACCTTTCTCTGGCTACCTGTCTTCTGTGATTCCATAGGCCATATAAACCTTAGGGTCACATTCACAAAGTAAGATTCACACACCGCCTTGGGCCTTTGCAAAAATGCAGATCCCTAGGCCCCAGTCCTATTTGACTATATAAGTGTTTACCATATTTTACTTGACTGTAGAGTAGGAGGCAAGTTCCATGAATCAGCATTTAAAATAAAACTCCTGAGGGATTCTAATATACACCCATGTTTGAGAACCACTGATTTGTAGAGAGATTATACTGGTTCATCAATGGGAGATTTCAAAGTCAAAAAATGGAATGCTGGCCAGGTGCTCACACCTATAACTCCAATACTTTGGGGGGTCAAGGTATAAGGATTGCTTGAGCCAAGGAGTTCAAGACCAGCCTGGACAACATAGCAAGAACTCCTCTCTACAAAAAAATCAAAAAATTTGCCAGATGTGGTGGCATGTGCTTGTAGTCCCAGCTACTTGGGAGACTAAGGTGGAAGGATCACCTGGGCCCAGGAGGTGAGGGCTGTAGTAAGCTGTGATTATGCCACTGCACTCCAGGTTGGGTGACAGAGTGAGACCCCCCAACTCAAAAAAAGAGGAGTGCTGATTGGAGTAAGATGGAGACCAAAAGAAGACTATAGAGTGGAGGTACTAGAATGATCTCCTCTTTCATGGCCCTCTAAGCTCCAGCACTGCCCAATCTACTGTTTCTGCCACCCTGCATGCCACAGTCCCAGGCTGACCAGGCTGGTCTAGAGGTCTAGAGTTGGTATCAAGATCACAAACCACATTTTGTGGTTCTCCTTAATTTGACCTTGGCCTCTTCCTCCTCTCTTTCCACTTCAGTCTAGTCGATGGCTCTCTTCTGCTCACCTGAGCCATGTTCATGCCAGACTCCATGTCTTTACTCATCCTGTCCCCTCCCCTCCAGAAAGTCCCATCTCCACCCCTGACAGAGCCCAATTCTATTGTTTCCCGCTTAAGTCCTAATCCCCTATATAAGCATTTTCCATCCATTACAGAACACTTTTATCTCTCCATTTTCTGAAACTGTACTTTCCCTAGAATAAGTTTTTATTTCTATTGTATCAGCATTTAATTGTGACATTTGTGTAAGACTTGCCTTGCCCTCTAAATTTTGAAGTTCATCTAACAGCTAAAGGACTGTTAGATATCTTAACATTTCCCTCAACTTTTAGCATCGAGCATGAAGTAGAATCTAATAAATTCTTTTGAAATTATTGATTGATGGAACACCTCCCTGCCTGCCCAGAGGATTATGTGGTAATTTCAGCTACCCCTGTTATGCCTGGTCCCAGTCAGTGGCATCAGTTGAAAGTCCAGTGGCACCGGGCTTGGTGGCTCAGCCTGTAATCCCGCGCTTTGGGAGGCCGAGGTGAGTGGATTGCCTGAGTCCGCGGGTTCGAGACCCGCCTGGGCAACTTGGCGAGAACTCATCTCTACAATAAAAATCAAAAAAATTAGTCGGGCATGGTAGTGCGCGCCTGTAGTTCCAGCTACTTGGAGGGCTGAGGTGGAAGGATCGCCGGAGCCCAGCAGGTCGAGGCTGTGGTGGCCAGGAGTGGCCACTCCACTCCAGTCTGGGCAACAGAGTGAGACTCCAACTCAAAAAAAAAAAAAAAAAAAGGAAAGTCCAGTGGCATTAGAGAAAACACCGAGAAATGATACAAGAAGCATGCACAAAGAAGGTAGCAGTCCACCAGTCATTATTTTTTAAGCCCCAAAACGTATGCCCTGCACTGGGTTAGATGCCAAGAATAGAGTGGTAAGAAAACACTCTCCTAGTTCTCATGGGGTCCCTGCCTTCCTGATGGAGACAGAGATTACTCAGATGGTCATAAAAATCAACATAAATTTGTGACAAGATACATATTAGAAAGAATGGTATATGTGAGCTCTGAGAGCAGGAAATGAGAGGACCTGTCTGCCATGCCATCAGAAGGAAGGAAATCACATGGGCCTCCAAGTGAGACCGTGCAAACCTCCTCCTCCTCCATAGCCACTCCCACCCTCCATCCTCCAAAAATGGAAGATCCCTTTTAGGGGCTCCCAAACTACTAAAGAACTTCCTGAGTCCACAGAGCTGAATTGCGACTGCCAGATGATTGATCTGGTTTGTACCAAGATTTGGCCAAATCCCCAGAATTCTCCTTGGACTTTCTGGCAATAAAATGGGTATAGCAATAGAGCCTTGCTAAACTCACACTGTGAAGATTAAGGAATGATTGTAATGTGTTTAAAATCCTGGGAAGTTAGTTCAAATGCATTACCAAATGTCCCCAAATCAGCAGAGAGTTAGTCCCCATTTTTTTTCTTTTGCTAAGAAACACCAGAAAAAAAAAAACCATAAAGGAATAAAGGGAGAGGAGAGAGTGTGTGTGTGGGGTGTGTGTGTCTGTGTGTGTGTGTGTGTGTGTGTGTGTGTGAATGTGTAAGCAAGAAAGTAGTTATCCCTGTCCCAGTGGGTTCTTAATATAACTCAGTTACACATTTTCAACTGTTCTCTTGTGACTTTCTGTGAGTTACAACAAAGGGACATTTTAGAGGTTCCAAAAGAATCCTCTTTGGGAAATTTGGCCGCCCATCAAATGACAAAGGGTATTGTTTATCCCTGAATAGCTTTGTCAGCAATAGGCAAATTTAACAACATGATAGTTACTCTGAAAACAGTGCGTAGAAAATGCAAAAACATGTGGAGAGAGAGAGATGTGTTTTTATTATTTTTCTTTTCTGTGGCTTGCATAAAGTGTCTACATGTGTCTCTTGAGAGTGTGTGGGAAGGGATGGAAGGGTGGTGAGGAGGAGACACCAGAGACGCTGGCCCTTAATATAGCCCTATTCAGAGTCACATGGGTTTTATTATGCAAACTCACACATTGAAGACATTTCCCTCCAACCTTTAAAACATGATATTCAAAACAGCATTGTCATAAGACCCAGAAGATTTAAATAGATAATGCACCTGATTGTATTTAACAAAAAGCAAAACACCTTCAGTGACTAAAGCGATTAACATTTTTGCTTTCAATCTGATCTGCTTCTCATAGCCATTTAATAATCAAGCAAATCATATAAGCAAAAGATACCTGTTTCTTCAAATAGATGCTTTCCTGGTCAACTTGTATGTCTTTCTTCTGAATATTTAAATATTCTGAAGACATTTAGAAGATAGCTCAGTAATAAGAAGATGTACTTACGTTTTGCTTTTTATATAAGTCAGGCACCTTTCTAATGTTTTTTTGTAGCTTAACTAATTTACTACTTTCAACAACCGTATGAGGAAGGTATCAGCTTTACTCCAATCACAGTTGAGGAAACTGAGATGCAGAGAGGTTAAGTAACTTGCCCAAGGTCACAGAACTGATCATTGGTAAAGGCATGATCTGAATCCAGGCATATGGACACTCTGGGCTTCCCAGTCATAACCTCTCTCTAAGGCTTAGGAAGAGAGATGACTGGTAGTAATTGCAATTGTCTTTGAGTGGCTTTAAAAAATATATAATGTTTCCCGAGGCTTTCCATAGGCTAATTTTTAAAACTCTTGTTTAGCTAGATGATTAATGATGAGGTAGTCACAAGTTAACAGCAAACTAAATGTCATAAATAAATCACAAACAGCTAATTTGTACAACCTAAGTCAGAATTTGCAACGAAAGCAAGAGGGAGAAAATGTTTGAGAAAACCATCTTCAGAAGAAAAAGCAATAAGCTAAAATTAACTCCCTGAGGTAAAAAGACTCTATTCTTTGCAATTTACCCAAGTGCTTGGAGGTGACTTAACAATTCCCAGCCTTCGCTCAGATCTGAGTTTAAAAGTGCTTCTTTTAGCAGCTCTTGCAGGATAAATTATGACTTCAAAGCAGAAATGTCTCCATTCACAAAATGGGTCGCTGACAAGAGCTCTAGGGTGCAAAGACTCTATAACAAGCAAAGAAATATGGCAACAAGAAAAATGAATTTTTACCCCAGGTTCTGCCTCTTCTTATCTGTTTTATACTGTGTTACAGCAAGCCTCATTTGGGCCTTCCTCACCATGGGAGGAGCACAAGAAGGGCAGCAGACTCAATTAAACCCGGTGGGCCTAGCCCACACAGAATGGTACCAGGCATGGAAGAGGAACCACCCACTTCTACTACAGGACTGCACAGCTTTCACAGTGAAGGCGGCCATGTTGAGGACCTGCCATGGTGGTTGGCAAGACTTAAAAGCTTTGCTGGGGCTGGGAGTTTGAGCCCAGGATGACAGGGAGAGATGCCCTCATGAGGCTTCCTGTGAAGCCCCTCCAAGACAAGGGATTCTAGATCAGCAGAGGGTCCCTGGAGGACACTTCTTGCTGTACAAGGCCATACACCTCTATCTACCTCAGGTGGGGTTTCTGTTTAAAAAGAGGTTAAGAGCCGGGCTCGGTGGCTCAGCCTGTAATCCCACCTTGGGAGGCTGAGGTGAGTGGATTACCTGAGCCCGCGGGTTCAAGACCCGCCTGGGCAACTCGGCGAGACCTCATCTCTACAATAAATCAAAAAATTAACCGGGCATGGTAGCGTGCATCTGTAGTTCCAGCTACTCGGAAGGCTGAGGCAGAAGGATCGCCAGAGCCCAGCAGGTCGAGGCTGCGGTGGCCGGGAGCGTGACACTGCACTCCAGTCTGGGCGACAGGGTGAGACTCCAACTCAAAAAAAAAAAAACAACACAAGTCTAGAGAATCTGCAAATAAGAATAGCATAAAAGAAACAATTGCCAATATTTCCATAGCCCTTAAATGTTGTTTGTTTGTTTGTTTGTTTGTGTAGAGACAGGCCTCACTCTGTTGGTC
>CAUYQG010192454.1:0-10352 GCA_963574415.1 Tarsius wallacei
GCACACACATGTTTGTTGCAGCTCTATTCATAATAGCAAAAACATGGAACCAACCATGCTGCCCATCGAAGCTGGAATGGATTTTTAAAAATGTGGTACATATACACAATGAAATATTATGCAGCCATAAAGAAAGACAAACATATGGACTTGGCAGCATCTTGGATGGATTTAGAGTCAATCATACTCAGTGATCTATCACAGAAACAAAGAACAGAGTAACCATATGTTCTCACTCATAAGCAGACCTTGAACAATTATCATAATACTGTAAGAAAGAGATTGGCAGTAGTAGGAAACTGCCAGGGGAAGGGGGGTAGGATTGGCAGTCAAGGGAAACTGCCAGGGGAAGGAAGGGCACACCTCATCAACAAGGGTACCTGCATAATGAACATTTACATACCTAACCCTGAATTGTACCCCACATCTTTAAAATAAAAAAAATTAAAAAAATATAAAGGATCAAATACATAAGACGCCTAATGGTTTATCAAATTGATATTACAAAGCTACATATTATATAGCCTGGACACAATTATTTGAGTGCACATTATAGAGATACAGCTTAATCCAAAATGAACTCCAGAGAAGACTTAAAAGTTACTTAGCAGGTTATTTAAACCCCCCAAAAAATAAAAATAAAAAATAAAGAAGTGATATGGAGCATGTGATGTCTAGTATAAGCCAATTCAGTCACATGGTTGACTAAAGTAATCTTGTTTGCAAAGAATATATATTTAATACTACTGTTTAGCTGGTCTCTTTTTATGGAGAACTATTAGCTAGCCCTCTCCCTTTAAACATAAGTACTGTATAGCTGATCAACACATATGAAGTATTTATCAAATTTAAAAGTTTATAAATACCATAAGAAACACGAAGACACTTAAGAGCAAGCTCTGCCTTAAAAGTACAAAGTCTATTTCAGGGTCTCTCATCTCATTTTAGGCTCGACTACTCTTTATTGTAGGGAGTTTTCCTGCACATTGTAGCATGCTTGCTTAGCAGCATCCTTGGCCTCTACTCACCAAATACTCATATCATCTCCCGGTTGGGACAACCAGAAATGTCTCCAGACATTGCCAAATGTCCCTTGGGGAGCAAAGTGCCCCTAGAGAAGTTTTTACTAGCTTAGCTGAATAAAAAACATACTGTATTTTTAAAAAATCAACAAATTAGCTCATGAAGAAACTGTAGTAATAAATACAAGACAGTGTGATCAGAGACCCTGGAACTGCTTGTCTGTATGAACCAACAATCTCCCTCTCACACATGTCATAATTCTCTCAAAGCCATCAGACAGGATTACACAATTTTATAGTGAAATGGAAGAAACTATGGAGATTATGTGAGTAATATACAGACAAGAACCCAAGACCTAGAAAGAATAAATGGAATGCTACTAACCACACTAGTGCCATAGATAATAAATTAAAAGTTGTATATATATATATCTACATATTATATATATATATATACATATATATAGACATACATACATATTATATATTATATATATATTCATACAGTCCTTGGATAATTCACTTAGGAACTCTGGTCCTAAAATCAGGGGCCTGAGGATGAATGATGAAATGGCCCATGGGTCAGAATTCATGGTAATGACTAGATCCTCCATGTTCTCACATCTTTCTCTCTCTCTGCTTTAATCTGTCATGGATGACACAGCCACCGTGTTGTTCCAGAAGGGCTGCACACTTCTGTGCCAGTACTGTGTTAGGTTAGAAAAAGAAGGAAAAAAAGGGGGGATCCCTATCCTTAATGCTCTTACATCCACTGAGGAAGACAGATGGATAAATATAGCCAGTAGTCACTCATCAAAGCACACAGGAGAGTTACCAGATTAGACTGGTGTTGGACAGACAGGGTATGAGAAAAAAGTCTTCCTACTGGTAGTAACTCCTAAGCTAAATCCTACAGGTAAAGTAGAAAGTAACCAGCAATAAAAGGGGAAATGGTTGGCAGGAGAGAGGATGAGGGATGGGCATTCCCAGCAGATGAAATATTCCCTGACTAGTCCCCTGCGTTGGATCCTAATTCTCTAGGAACCTTAAATTCAACAAATTCAAAGGCCTGGAGGCAAAAGAGTCCAAATGAAGAGCTTCTGACAAAGCAAAATCCAGATATGGAAAGGTAAAAGATGACACTACAGGGGCAGGCAGAGAACATGTGGTGAAGAACTTTAATATTCTGTGCTGAGGAGCTTATATTGATCTTGAAGGCTATGGGGAGCCACTGAAGGATTTTTTAAGCAGTGAAGCTACCTGGTCAGATCTGTTCTCTTTCTCGAGTGACTGTATTTTTTAAACTTTAAAAAATGTTTAGGCCAGGCCTAAACCTATAATCCCAGCATTTTGGGAGGCTGAGGTGAGAGGGTTCCTTGAGCCCAGAAGTTCAAGATCAGCCTAGGCAACACAGCGAGACCTCAACTCTATAAAAATAAAAAATAAAAAAATCAGCCAGGCATGGTGGTGTGCACTTCTAATCCCAGCTACTGGGGAGACTAAAGCGGAAGGATTGTGTGAGCTAGAAGGTTGAGGCTACAGTAAGCCATGATTGTGCCACTGCACTCCAGCCTGGGCAACAGAATGAGATACCAACTCAAAAAAAAAAAAAAAAGTAAAAGTTCAACAAGTAGCAGTAAGATTTTACATCCCACTTGATTTCAGTAACTTCCTTCTCCTCTCTCTCTTTCTCTCTCTATGCACATGTACACTAACAAAACAGATAAAGGCTGTCCCAAAATAATACTTGCCCTTACAACCGGTGACACACCTCAAACTTTAAATTTCATTTTACTTCATTATTTTAGAAGTGCTGGTAAAACCACCATCAATTGATTTTACTGCAAGTCAAGATATGCAGTTTGAAGTATACTGCTCTAAGTCAGTGTTTTCCAACCTCAGCACTACTGACATTTTAGATAGAACAACGCTTTATTGTGGAGTGTTATCATGTGCACAGTAGAAGTTTAGTAGCAGTTGTGGTCTCTACCTACTAGACGCTTGTAGTAGCCCCAGTATGACAACCAAAACTGTTCCAGACGTTGTCTCTTTGAGGGGGCAAAATTGCTCCTGACAGAACCACTGCTCTAGGCAACAGAAGGTCCAAGCAAGGCCAGAGTGGGCCAAAGAGTTCTAATTTAGGGCTGAGTTGACAGAAGGACAAAAATTCTTGAGGACCCAACTAAATGCACAAGTTAGGGGACAGGAGAAATACAATCCAAAAATAAAGAGTGTGAGTCTGTCTGAAGTAATTTCTGTATGTATTTTTCAGGGAAGCCTCAAGCCTAAGAACAAGTAACCCAATGAAAATATTGGTGCAGTGGAGATGAGGGAATCCCTTCCTCAGGTTGGATCACAATGAACTAGTATTAGGTTTTATATTATAACAAAACTTGATTTCCAGTTCCATCAAGAAAGCTCAGGCAACAAACAGGGCTGTAAACAACAATGCTCTGTGAGGCCTTATAGAGCACCAATACACATTCGATGGCTGAGAAGGTGCAAGTTCATCATTTTGTTTTGTACCATAAGGTCATTTGCCTACTAACTGTGTTTTTGGAAAACTTCTCCAACAATAATAGAGCCCAAAGTCACTAATACTGCTCCTTTGAAGCTAATGAGCCTAAAATTACACCAACATATAACAAGGTGGTTACTTTCCCAAGTGAAGTATAAAATTAAAAGAAAAAAAAAATCTCACTGCATAAAGGTGCTACATCAGAGAACCAACTTAGTTTTCTTCAAAAACTTGTACCTAGTTACTAAAGGTAGCATTAAATAATATGTCCATTAGCTATAAAACATAATCCCTACTGTGGGGAGGAGGGAATCTATAATTATACTTTAGTGTGGCCTAACCTTCAAGGATTTTTATTTGAATTAAAGTGAACAGGAAAAAAAATTTTTTTTTAATTTGAGACAAGATCTCACTCTGTCACCCAGACTGGAGTACAGTAGCACAATCAGCTCACTGTAGCTTCAAACTCCTGGGCTTAAGTCATCCTCCCCTCAGCCTCCCAAATAGCTGGGTGTATAGGTGAAAAAATTTTCTTAATCTGTAAAAATATGGAAGCTACTAGTATGCATTATGAAAGGAATTTTTCTAAACAACTAGAACTAGAGCATAGACTTTGGCCATTGAAGTAGACAGGAACAGTTTTTCAAAGTTTTCAACATTAGTACGATAAGTCTGTAATTTGCAATTTATGTTCTTACTGTCACTGTGTTAATTTTCACAGATATTTATACATTATAATGGTGCTAATAAAGTCTAGTATAATCTAAGGGGCTATCAGCACATTCACTGTAATTCTCAGCAGCTTACCACCTAAGCCATAGAAATAGTCACCTACACTTTTAAAGCAAGAAACATAGGTGCTTCACAATTCTGAAACACAAAAAGAAAGTAAGCAATACTATATTACTAGGTACTCATTTTTTCTTTTTTCTAGTCTGATACTAACATGTATGTATAATGCCCAGTATTTTTCAAACTTACTTTTTTACATAGCAGAACTTTTTATTCCCAAACAAAATTTTATACAAAATTTCAATATATGAAGTAGATAAAAGCACAGATAAGGAAGCACACAGCACATCTGCAGAACCCTGGAGCTCTCTCTTACATAGAGAGAGTCAAGGCTACTTTCCAGATCAAAGACTAAATTATCAAATGAAAGATCTTAAGATCTTTGAAAATTAAAATGGGGAAAATCATGAACTCTTTCTAAATTTGAATGCAAATCCCCTCCCCAGGTTGGATCACAATGAACTAGTATTAAGTTTTATAACAAAACTTGATTTTCAGTTCCATTAAGAAGGCTCAGGCAACAAACAGAGATGTAAACAACAATGCCCTGTGAAACATAATAGAGCATCAGTACATATTCAGTAGCTGACAAGGTGTAAGTCCACCATTTTGTTTTGTACCGTAAGGGCATTGCCAAGGGAAAAAAAGTCTCACAAATACAATTAGCCACAAAAGAACTATAACGTCAATCTCAATTTTTAAACTTACTCTTCTTTCTAACCATAGAGAAATTTAACTATAATTCAGTAACTCTTACAGTTTTACTTCAACTGTTAAGTCAAATAGGATTAATTCTGCCACTTATTCTTAAGTTGTGTATATAATATGGTCTCATTTTTATAAAATTTTCTTTGTGCCCATTCATTTGCCTATTCAAACTTCTATCTGTACAAAGCCATAAAAAAAAAAAAACCTCTTAAAACTGTATAGAGCCTTCTATCTGTATAGAGCCATGGATAATCCCTTAAAGTTAAAAATGATGATTGTTCTTAGGTATTTGGAAGTTAATAGATTCATAAAAATTCATTTCATAGTTACAAAGAAACTCCAAACCTAAAGAGCATACTTCTCTATTGCCTAAACAATTGTTTAATACTACAAACTAAATCTAGGTGTCATGGGGTAAAAGAAAGTGTCAAAAAAATTCCTTCTCAGAAACTCTATTATCTAGTTGAACAAATAAGACTAATAAATAAGAAATAATTAGTACCCAATATAAATCAGAATAGATCTAATAACTAAACTAAGTACTAAGGATCTTAAATTGCTATTAGAGTTTAGAAAAAAAAAGATAACGGATGCATTCCCCAAAAGATTTATAAGTAAAAACATATTTAAAAGACCAATTTTTAAATTGATAAATTTAAAATGTATATTAAAACACTGAAATGGCATTTCATGTCCATCTGATTTATCAAAGATTGAAGCTTGTTACATACGAGGAATAAACAATTTCAGAACATCTGAGAAAAGAAGGTCCTCGTAAGAAACACATTCATCTTACAGTCTTTTGTTTCCCAATATGGTATTTGATAAAAACATGGGCACAGAAAAATATTTCACTTTTAAAAAATAAACAATAGCACAAAACGATAAAAAGCAATTAGCTCAAAAATATTTTTATTTCTATCAATGCAACTAGAGAAAGGCACTCATATACTGGCATGTGGAATACAAATTTGGACAATCTTTTTGAAGTACCATACAACCATTTCTATCAAAATTTAAAATGTGTCTGAGCAATTCCACTTTTAGGAATTTATTCTAATGGAATAATAAGACTAGCTAGCATTTATTGGGCACTTACTATGTTCCAGGTACACGCCATTTAATTCTCATAACAATTCTATGAGTTTGATATTGCTATTTGTCCTATTTTAGAAATGAGGTAACTGAGCTCAGAGAAGATAGGCAACTTGTCCATAGATTTCATAATTAGTAAGTGGCAGAGCTAGGAGAAAAATTCAGGCAGTCTGACTCTCAAACATGACATTATGTACTCTTATGTAACCTAAAATGCATGGTAGATATAAAGATGCTTATTGCAGCATTGCTTGTAATAGGGAAAGAAAGAAAAAAGAGAAAGAACAAATAAAAACTAGGTGTCCCTTAATGGGGGTGTGATTAAATAAATCACAGTACATTTATACCATAAAATATTATTTCTTGAAAAGAACAGGGCTGGGCACGGTGGCTCATGTCTACAATCCCGGTACTTTGGAAGGCCGAGGTAAGAGGATTGCCTGAGCTCACGGGCTGGGGATTAGCCTGGACAACTTGGCTGAGATCTCATCTCTAGAATAAATCAAAAATTAGTCGGGCCTGGTGGCGTGCATCTGTAGTTCCAGCTACTTGGAAGGCTGAGGTGGAAGGATCACCTGAGCCTAGCAGGTCGAGGCTGCGGTTGCCATGAGCGTGCCACTGCACTCCAGCCAGGGCGACAGAGATTCCAACTCAAAAAAAAAAAAAAAAAGAATGCAATAATTTACATATGCGTATATGGAAAAACCTCAAAATTATATTAAATGGAAAAAACAAGATGTAGAATAGTGTTTAAAATTAAAGTTTATTTGGACTTTCAGATAAAGAGGGTGAATTAAACACGTGAATTTTATTCTCATTCTCCCCAGCACTATTAAAAACAACACTCTTAAAAGAACCTTTTTTTGCAGGGAAAACCAATAAAGGCAAAACAAACAAACAAATCCAAAATACAAGAGAAGAAAGGCCACAAAATGAAAGAGCTAGAAAAGCAAATGAACAGGTGGTAACTGATTTTACAGCACCAAGGAAGTTAACTCCTAAACTGAAGGAAAAGAAAGCTGAGAAGCAGCCTCAGCTGCACTGCAAAATCACCAGCAGGCTTAGGAATTGGTGCCAAGTCTCTCTGGAAGTGAGGGCAGAGATGGAGCTAAAATCAGGAGGCTTGGTTGAAAGTGTGCTTAACCAGCAATCAGGACCCCAGCTCTCCTTCCTTGGCTCTACTAAGCCAGATCCTGGAAGAAACACTCACTTAACAGAAGCTACCCCGCAGGAATGCCTGTGGAGTGTAACTCTGAACTAAATTAACAACTATAAGCAAGAAAAGGAAAAGTGACAGCTGACTATAAGGAGAGACTGAAACAGTCTCTCGTAAGCATTTAGGCATAAATAATACGGTCAAGACTGAGCCTGGACTACTTGTTGCTCTGTGGTCAAAGATACAGGAACAACTTAAATTCACTTCTGTTTGCTGGTAAACAATCATTTAGCTACATTTTCACAGTAACAGACCTACAAAAACTTCACCAGAATCTACTAAAACTAAATTAATAGTCTTATAGATCAAATGCCTTGAAACTTCCCCCAAAAGACCAAAGGTTTTGGAGGACAAAAACAGGGAAAGACAGAGTCAGACTGAGAAAGATTTTCATTAACAGCCATGTTAATGGCTCACGCCTATAATCCTAGCACTTTGGGAGGCCGAAGTAGGAGGACAGCTTGAGCCTAAGAGTTTGAGACCAGCCTGGGCAACACAGTGAGACCCTATTTCTACACAAAATTAGCCAGGTGTGGTGGCAAGCCTGAAGCCCCAGCTACTCAGGAAGGTGAGGTGGACGGATCTCCTGAGTGCAGGAGGTCAGAGCTGAGGTGAGCTGTGATCATGCCACTACACTCCAACCTGGGCAACAGAGTGAAAACTCCAACTCAAAAAAAAAAAAAAAAAGTTATGTGCTATGCCAAGGTTTCTGAACCTTAACTACTATTGATATTTTGGGCTGGATAATCCTTTGTTTGGGAGAGTTGTCCTGTGCATTACAAGATGCTCAGCAAACTCCTTGACCTCTATGCACTAGATGTACCTCCCCCAAGTTGTGAAAACCAAAAATTTTTCCAGGAAATGTTGAATCATTGCCAAATGTTCACCAAGGGTGCAAAATCACCCATGGTTGAGAATCACTGGGCTAGACCCAGCTTGTATTAATATTCTGAGGAAGGCCATTGGCTAAAAGCTCCAAAATACCAATGGGAACTGGTCTTAGGAAGGAGACCCTCTCCAGTCACACCTCAGGCAGACAACCTGGAGCATATGCTTTAATATATGCATATTCTCTGTGTGCCTCTGGTCAGTCTGGTGCTTATGTCTCCTATGTGGCAGATGGAACAAGAGTCTAATGAAAATAAGAAATAAGGCAAAAGATTTTCCACTATCATCCCAGATTATTATCTGGGGCCTCTATCTGACCAGGATATTTTCATTTCCTGCTTATCTTCTAAATCATGATTGTCTCTGTAAACTATATTATATCACTTTCTGTAAAACAGATAGAGCATATTTCAAAGTCTCTTTTGAATGAAAATTTTCCATGTTGCCTACCTTAATTGAAGGCCTTGACCCAGAACCCTCCTGTGCTTCCTGATCCAATAACCACTACCATTTACTACCTATTTACTATTGAGCAAATCCTCACCCTTTGGCCTTAATATACCAATGAAGGAAAGCCGTTATATCTGCCTTGCCAGTTAAAATTAAATTAAACCTTTCAGGTTTCTTCCCAAACTGCCTCAGTTCCCATTATAGTATGAGTCTAAGCAAAATATTTTCCTCTAATTGCTTTTTTATTATAATCCCAACTAAATGTCTTTATAGCACTGTAAAAAAAAAAAAACAGCAAAGTTATATATTATGCTATTGGATCAATCAGCAGATAGCGTGATGCATCCACCTTCTTTTCTAATTTCCCTAAGCCAGCCATGATTCTGTCATGATGTCACTTAAAATCAAGTTAGTATAAGGAAGACCTTTATTTTATATTTTCTTCTATCCCAATCTATCTTAAAAGCCTATCTGTTTGCCTCTTCACTATCTTATAGTATTTACTTAACCATATTCTTGTCACTTGCCCAGTTGGAGTTATACCCGATATGAGCCCATTACTTTGGGCATTGTTATGTACTAAATTGTGTCTCCTGCCTCAATTCATTTTTTTTTTTTTTTTTTTGAGTTGGGGTCTTACTCAGTTGCCCAGGCAGGAGTACAGTGGCATAATCACGGTTCACTGTAGCCTCAAACTCCTGGGCTCAAGCAATTCTCCCACCTCAGTCTCCCAAGTAGCTGGTACGACAGGCATGCACCACCATAGCCACCTAATTTAAAAAATTTTTTTGTAGAGATGAGGTCTTGCTATATTGCCTAGGCTGGTCTTGAATTCCTGAACTCAAGCAATCCTCTAGCCTTGGCCTCCCAGAGTGCTGCGATTACAGTTGTGAGCTACCACGCATGGCCTCCCTGTCCCAATTCATATGTTGAAGCCCCAACCTCCAAAGTGACTGTACTCAAAATTAGGGCCTTTAAGGAGACAATTTAGGTTAAATGTGAATGGAGTTCTAAGGGTTTTATTGGACAGGACTGGTGTCCTTATAAGAGAAAGAGACATCAGAACTCTATCTCCACATGTGCACAGAAAGGAAAGGCTATGTGAAGACACAGCAAGAAGGCAGTTATCTGCAAGTCAGGTAGGAAGGCCTCTCTAGAAACCAACCCTGATGGTAACTTGATCTTAGACTTCTAGCCTCTAGAACTGTAAAAAAATAAAGTTTTAGCCGGGCTCAGTGGCTCAGCCTGTAATCCCGTGCTTTGGGAGGCTGAGGTGAGTGGATTGCCTGAGCCCACGGGTTCGAGACCCGCCTGGGCAAGCGAGACCTCATCTCTACAATAAATCAAAAAATCAGCCAGGCGTGGTAGCGCACGCCTGTAGTTCCAGCTACTTGGAAGGCTGAGGCGGAAGGATCGCCGGAGCCCAGCAGGTCAAGGCTGCGGTGACCGGGAGCGGCCACTGCACTCCAGTCTGGGCGATAGAGTGAGACTCCAACTCAAAAAAAAATGAAGGTACAGCCGGGTGCGGTGGCTCATTTCTGTAATCCCAACACTTTGGGAGGTTGAGGTGGGAGGATTGCTTGAACCCAGGTGTTCAAGACCAGCCTGGACACCATAGCGAGACCTCTTCTCTACAAAAAAAAAACAAAATATTAGCTGGGCA
>CAUYQG010192466.1:0-10219 GCA_963574415.1 Tarsius wallacei
CGTCACCTACCCGGTCTCGGGTGTGGTTGCCTTTCTTTTACCTTTGCCCTCTATTATTGGTGAAACGTTTACACACAAAAAAAAAAAAAAAAAAAAAAAAAAAAAAAATCTTGCTAAGCTTCAGTCTCTGGGTCCAAAAAATGATTGGCCCTTTTGCTAAAAAGTGGTGCCCGATAGGTTTGTCAGAGAGGAAGAGGAGACAGCCAGCTAGGGGATATATTGATCTAATAGTCACTTCAGTGTTGGGTTATAGAAACTTGTCAAATGCAAGTTTCTCCTGCAGGAAATGGACAGTATGAGATCTCAGGAACCTGAGTGGGAAGGTGACTCCCAGCAAGTGGAGGAAAAAAGAGGAAGTGGTGGGTATAGCGGGGTTAAGAGAGTTTCCAGTCCTAAAGTCTTATTACCATGCTTTATCTTCAAATGCCAATTTAAATGCCAATTCAATGAATATTGGCTGGACACCTGAATTGCGATTTCATCTGTTTTTTAAAAAAATGTTATTTGTTCATATTCTGCCTCATCCCCAGAAGACATTTGAGGTGGTTTACAAAAAATACACACAATACAACAAAATGACAATACAGGCATGGAAAACAGAGTGGAGGGAGAATCAGTGTAAAACAGCGAACAGAAGCCAGATCATTTCAGTAACCTTAACACATACACCAAGATCCTGCCCAGATTAATATTGTTACCACAAAACCCCTGGTTGTATCTTGAACAGAACTAAAGGTAGTATTTGTATTTTACAAATGAAACTGAGGTTAAGTCCTGTACTGGTTCCAGCATATTGGATGTATGTGTGTATGTGACTTGTGTGTGTGTGTGTGTGTGTGTGTGTGTGCGCGCGCGCGCGCGCGTGTGGGACATCCTTCGTAAATTATATAAAGTTTGTGCCTCTGTTTGGCAAAAAACCACACGCAGCTGCCTCTGCTTTCTCTGCTGCCTAAGAATTACAGAACCTGACTGATCAGGCCACTTGCCTGAACCAGACATTCAGGAAAGGGAAGCAAAGGAGAATAAACACAAATTAGTATTTCAGTAAATTATCCTGCCCCACCAAAATATACTGAGTGCTCATTATCTGCCAGGCACTCTGCTAAACACATATACTGCCTTTAGTACAGTCTAAATTACACCTTGGAGGGTAGCCTTGGGATTAACAGCACCCATTTGGAGTCCAAGGCAGGTTAGGACGGTGGGAGCCCCGCCTCCCCCAGTAGCTTGCTGCCTGCGGTGGTTGCTGCGTGTTTTCCTCCATCCCTCCAAGCCCCCATTTCCACTGTCTGTCTCCGGGGTCGTTATCACGAATCAGAAAGCTAGAGTATGTTAAGTGCTCTGCCGGCTGTGGGCACACAGTAAACAACAACAATATAAATAACGGCAACCGTTTACCGAGCTCATAGGATGGCAGGGGCATCCAAATCCTGGAGCACTACGCCCACTCCACCACCGCAGCGGGACCGGGGTTGGGCTGGGCGGAACCGCGATGAGGCAGCCGCGGGCGGCATGCGGGGGAGGCGCGGCCGCCTAATGCAGTCGTCAGTTAATTAGGGGAGAAGGTTATGTCATTAACGGCGGGATCGATGCAAAGGGAATTAAGAGGCTCTGGCAGCGCCACTGCCGCGCTCTCTGCGCGGGCCGCGGGCCGAACTCAACAAAAATTCGATACGCATTAGCCGACGAGCAGCCGCCGCCAGGACGCGGGGTTGGCGGAGCGCGGGAACCCGGCCTGCGAGGAAGCCGGGCCGGGTCCGAGCAGGCACCCGCGCCAGGGCAGCCCCGGCTCTTGGGGGCGTGGTCCCGGCCGGACTACAGGGAGGTGAATGGACAGCGCGGCTGACCCAGGGATGCCAGGGGGTGGGATGGGGATGAGGCGTGGGGGTGACCCGCCTGTGACACCGAGGATCATAAGGAGACCAGTGGGTCAGAGGGCAAACAGTTGAGCTCAGCTCTCGCTAGTTTCGATTTCCTCGTGTAAGCATTTCTTTTACTTCATTATAAAGATGTGGGGTACAAGTCAGGATTAGGTATATAAATAATGTAAGTGCAGGTGAAGTTTGGGCCTCCAACCGGTCCTCATTTTCCCTGGTTTAGAATCAGGTACCCTTTGTTTTGTTACGTGCCTCCCTATCCCCCACTCCCCATTTACACTTTGCTTTTTTCTTGAGTTGGAGTCTCACTCCGTTGCCCAGGCTGGAGTGCAGTGGCATGCTCACGGCCACCCTAGCGTCGACCTGCTGGGCTCAGGCGATCTTTCCAGCCAATTTTTTGATTTATTGTAGAGATGAGGTCTCGCCAAGTTGCCCAGGTTGTTCTTGAACCCGTGAACTCAGGCAATCCTCTCCCCTTGGCCTCCCAAAGTGCTGGGGTTACAGGCCTGAGCCTCCGCGCCCGGCCTGTTTACACATTTTCTAGGAGCTTCTGGTGCTGTTCTGCAGCGGCTGGGCCCCAGCCTCTTAACAGGCACGCTCCGACTCATGCCCCAGGTCCAGCTGAAGTCACAGGGAAGCTGCCCTGACCTCCCTAGACCAGGCCAGGCCACCCTATCACCCACCCTCACAGCACTTTTCCTCAGTGTCACCATCATGATGATCTGTGTAACTTTCTGTTCAACATCCTTCTCCTGACCAGACTGTAAACTCTAGGAGAGCAGGACTATGTGGGTCTGCCTGTTTACCTGCACCTATGGTGCCTGGAACATGGCAGGCGCTCCCTGCCCAAGGACTGAAACGCTGCACAAACACCCCACAACCCCAGCAAGTAAGTTGGTAGTGTGCGGAAATTGAGGCTCAAAGAAATGAAATGACTTGCCCTAGATCACACTAATCTCCCAGCTACCCAAGCTGAGCAAATTAAGCTGTTGAATTTTGGTTGTTCCTATCTAAGGGGAAATTAATTGTAGCTGCCTCCATACTAGGTGCCAGGGACTGAGCTAACATTTTATTTACATTTGCTCATTTAATTCTCACAACAACCCTGTGAGATAGAAGTCTTTTCATAAAAGAAGAACTTGAAACTAGCAAGAGCTGGGCTCATCATTTGCCAGTGGGTCCTTAGACCCATTGGTCCACTTCTGATACTCTTATGTCAGAGGTTGAGCCACCTTCATACCCAACCTATCCTCACCCCAACCCTCAACAGGCTGCATTTCCCAGACTCCCTTGTCAGCTGGATTTTGGCTGGGTTTGGTCAATGGGAGCCACCAGCACAAGGTTGAGGGCCAGAGGACAGGAGAAGCTAGGAAGCCCACAGCCTTGGAAGCTTCTGGCTCCATCTCCTTTCCTTGGCCTCCATGCTAGGTATGGTAGTGCTTTCCTGCTCTTGCTAATCTCTGGGTTGGCTCATGTTCCCCTGTTTAGCTTCTTATTTCTTCCATCACCTAAGTAGCCACAGTATTAAATTATCTCTGTTTGAAATACTTAGAGTGAATTCATTATCCTGGTTACTGTAAGAGCCATGACTTGAATTCAGATCTTTCTGATCACAAAATCTACACACTTAAAGTTTCTCACAGAAGATGACAGTGGGGCAAAGCAGAAAGAGAATGATAATCACTTACCTGCACTGCCCGGAGAGCTCCTCCTAGGTAGCTTCTGTGGGAGAAATTCATTTTAAAGATAATAGCTCACCCATAAAACCTATTTATAATTGATTATTATGCTTTTAAAATTCTACTTTTCACAGTTAAAATATCATTTACACCTGGAAATGAAGGTAATCATAGCATCTACCTGGAAGAGTTATTGTGAAGGCTAAATGAGCTAATGTATGCTAAAAACACCTGCCCACCCATAGTAGCTGTTCAATGACAGTTCCTTCCGCAGTTCCTTTTTTCCGAGTCAGAGTCTCACTGTCACCCAGGCTGGAGTACAGTGGCATGCTTATGGCCATTGCACCTTGACCTGCTGGGCTCAGGCGATCCTTCTGCCTCAGCCTTCCAGGTAACTGGAACCACAGGCACGTGCCACCATGCCCAGCTAATTTTTTGATTTACTGTAGAGATGAAGTCTTGCCAAGTTGCCCAGGATTGTCTCGAACCCCTGGGTTTAGGCAATCCTCTCGTCTTCACCTCCCAAAGTGCTGGAATTACAGGCGTGAGCTACCGCACCTAGCTCTTTCCCCAGTTCCTTTAAAATCTGGGGAAATGGGCCAGGCCTGGTGGCTCAGCCTGTAACCTCAGCACTTTGGGAGACCGAGGCGAGAGGATTGCCTGAGCGCAGGGGTTAAAGACCAGCCTGGGAAACTTGGTGAGACCTCTTCTCTACAATAAATTACAAAAACTAGCCGGGAATGGTGGCGTGCGTCTGTAATTCCAGCTACTTGGAAGGCTGAGGAGGAAGGATCACCTAAACCCAGCAGGTCGAGGCTGCGGTGTCTGTGAGCATGCCACTGCACTCTAACCTGGACCACAAGAGTGAGACTCCAACTGAAAAAAAAAAACAAAACCAAATCTGGGGAAGTTGTAATGAGTCCGTCTTCTCTGCTCGGCAATCCTGGAGTGCAAAGGACAGCGGCTCTGTCTTTCATTCCCTAGTATTCTCTTTACCCCATTGTAGATTCATCTTGCCCAGTGGACCAGCGAATGTGGAGTAGTAATTAGATGGCTGGCCTGGCAGCTACAATACAAGGAAGATGTGTGCAGTGAATGTTAGATCTGACTGAATGCTCCCAAATCAATTGGACTGCCCCCAGAGACTTGGCTGGCAATGAAGGAAAGTGTGAGGTGCTTTTGACACATGCATTCAGGGCCTGATTTGAGCGAAGATGTCTGCTCAACGGTCCCGAGGGCAATTTTCTCCTGATTGATTTGCAACTTTCGATCTTAATGGAAAAAGAAGCCAAGTGTAAAGGAGATAGTTCTTGTCCCTGAACCAGAAATACTTGTGCTTTCCTTTCTGGACTTGGTGAGTACCATATCCTATTACCTGCAAAGGGGTTACAGAGGTCAAAGTTTGCTGAAGGGGAGTGCATAGGTGGGGGAGTTGTGGAGAGGCGTTTAACCCACACAGTTCCCAATGTCTTGGGAGAATGTGAAGACTAGAGAGTCTATGAGGGTCAAGAAATTGTCCTTGATGACTGAAAAACTGCAGAAATAAGATTAGCTCTTTAGCCACCACAACCTAGAGCCTACAGCTGGGGCTCCCGTGTTGGACAAGGCTCTTCATTTGAGCCTACCCTGACTACCACACAGGTTGTTGTGGGCTTATATGAATCATTGATGTAAATGCAATTTGAGGAAGTTTGTAGACCATACAAATATATTTGAGGTTATGATTTTAAGTTAATATGGCAGTTGAAAACTGTTCTTTGCCACAATAGCATAAGTCTCCTACTGCTAGAGGTTAGAAAGCAGGATTTGGAGCAAACAGATTCAGGTCCAATTCCAGCGCACTGCTGACTTGACTACTTCTCACTTAACCTTTCTGATCCTCAGGGTCCTCATCTGTGAGGCAGAAATAATAACAACTACCTGGAAAGGCTGTTGTGAAGATTAAACTAGACACAAAGTGAGAGTTTAAGAAACAATAGTAATTATTAAAATTGTTCACACATTTATCTGCCAGCTAATATTTTGGAACAAAATAGGGACTCTAGTCAACTAGGTCATAATCTTTAGAACCCTCTAGTGCAATGCTTTGATTTGTCAGCCGTGGTCCACTTCTCCAGGATCTCTTCCCATTTATAGTTTCTGCCAAAAAGCTTGGCAGCTGTGTTTGCACTATAGGTCCCTGTCCTTTTGGTCACTATTGATTGGACCACTATTGATAAACAAGATTCCTCTCCTGGGAACTGAATCAGTCAATTGCAGTGAGGCATATAGAGTCCAGAACTAATACCACCATTTTGGTGTGTACAGCTGATGGATAAGCTGAGGAAACTGATATGGAAGTGTGCAGAGGGAAATACAAGTAAGAGATCATTTAGCTTTGACCTGTGTAAAAATATGGAAATGGTCTCCTTCCTGATGATTTTTCAGATTCAAGAGGTTTAACTATGCTAATTTCCTGTCCTTGGAGTCTATGCAGCCGGCATCCAACCACTAGTGCCCACCTTTTCTTGTGCTAGCGTGAGTGCATCTCTTTTCCTTGCAGTCAAAAGAAACTAGAGTAGAATAGGGGCAGTGGTTTGTCCCTTTATGAGGTAAACACGTTTCTTTCTTTTTTTGTTGTTTTTTTTTTAGTTGGAGTCTCACTCTGTGCCCCAGGCTGGAGTGCAGTGGCATGCTCACGGCCACCCCAGTGTCAACCTGCTGGGCTCCGATGATCCTTCTGACTCAGCCTTCCAAGTAGCTGGAACTACAGGCATGTGCTACCACGCCCGGCTAATTTTTTATTTTATTGTAGAGACGAGGTCTCGCCAAGTTGCCTGGGCTGGTCTCGAAAAAAATGTTTCTTAAGGCCAGGTCTGGTGGCTCATACCTGTAATCCCAGCACTTTGGGAGACCAAGGTGGGTGGATTGCTTGAGCCCAGGAGTTCGAGACCAACCTGGGCAATATAGCAAGACTTAGTCTTACAAAAAGTAAAAAATAAAAATTAGCTGGGCGTGGTAGCGTGCACCTATAGTCCCAGCTACTTGGGAGATTGAGGCAGAAAGGTAGCTAAAGACCGAGACTATGGTGAACCATGATCATGCCACTGCACTCCAGCTTGGGCGACAGAGTGAGACCCTTACCCTCTCCCCCCAAAATTTCTTCTTACAAAACTTAGGGAGATTCAGCATCGTGTACTTAAGGTTTATCCATGGTGTAGCATGTGTCAGCATGTTCTTCCTCTTTAAGGCTGATATATAACCACAATTTCAAAAAAAATTTTTTTTTTGAGTCAGAGTCTCACTCAACCTGCTGGGCTCAGGTGATCCTTCTGCCTTAGACTTCCAAGTAGCTGGAACTACAGGTGTGCGCTACCACACCTGGCTTATTTTTTGATTTATTGTAGAGACGAGATCTCACCAAGTTGCCCAGACTGGTCTTGAACCCCTCACCTAGGCAATCCCAAAGTGCTGGGATTACAGGTTTGAGCTACTGGGTCTGGCCAATTTTTTTTTTAAAGGACTTGGTGGCAGGCAAACATCGGTCAACCCATCATTCCATTTCAGTGGCTTACAATGGATACTAACAAAGTTGGTCAAAGGAATTAAACTCTGATACGTGGTGAGCCTGGAAAACATTTCACTAGGTAAAAGAAGACAGATGTAAAATGTCTGCTACAGTATAATTTAGCTTTGACTCAACACATTTGTTATGCTTTTCTCTCATTCACCTGTCTTGTGTCATCCATGACCCTTCTGATGGGTAAGAAAAGTTATCATATCTTTCTGCTCCTTCACAGGCCACAAAACCTAGCCGATTTTCCTCTGAAGTAGGTCCTGAGTCTCTTATTTCAGGGGGCCTTTCCGCTTGAAAGAAAGGAATAAAGACACAGAAAACAGAAGAAACCGGTCTTCCTAAGTTCAAGGATAAAGCAGTTTCCACTGGTCAATGTCAATGCATACACCAAAACCTTTTCTCTCCTCCCAATGCAATTTCTGTACATCTTTGGGATTCCCCACAGTCTATCTAGGCACATACAACAGATGCGACAACAGCTTTGGTGGCTCGGTAATGTTTCCAAGCCAAGCGGGGGAAAAAACCTAACTCACTGACTAAATAAAGTGAGGGGGACTAAAAAAATAAAAAACCACCACCACCAACAACAACAAGAAATTCTGGTCTTCTTAGAAATGAGTTTATAAACATGCCCTCACTTTAGTAAACAGGTAAACAAAAATTGACCAGACCACTAAGCAGAGTGTCAAACATAAACTAGTTGAGAAACTTTTATTTTTTTTGAGTCGTTTCTCAGGTTGGACTGCAGTGGCACAATCAGGGCTCACTGCAGCTTCGAATGGCTGGGACTACAGGCGCGTGCCCAGCTAAATTTTTGTAGAGATGAGGACTTGCTATGTTGCACAGGCTGGTCTTAAATTCCTGGGCTCAAGGGATCCTCTCGCCTCAGCCTCCCAAAGTGCTGGTTTTTTTTTTTTTTTTTTGAGTTGGAGTCTCACTCTTGCCCAGACTGGAGTGCAGTGGCCACTCCCGGCCACTGTAGCCTCAACCTGCTGGGCTCCAGCGATCCTTCCGCCTCAGCCTTCCGAGTAGCAGGAACTACAGGCGCACGCTACCACGCCCGGCTAATATTTGATTTATTGTAGAGATGAGGTCTCGCCAAGTTGCCCAGGAGGGTCTCGAACCTGTGGGCTCAGGCAATCCACTCACCTCAGCCTCCCCAAGCGAGGGATTACAGGCTGAGCCACCAAGCCCGGCTAAGGCTATGCTTCTAAATCTCAATTTCTGCATTTGTAAAATGGGGATAATAATGTACATACTTCATATGGTTGATCTAAGTATTAAATAAGATTGCCAGGCATGGTGGCTCACATCTGTAATCCCAGCACTTTGGGAGGTGGAGTCGAGAGGGTTGACTGAGTCCAGGGGTTTGAGACCAGCCTGGGTAACTTGGTGAGACCTCATCTCTAAAATAAATTTTAAAATTAGCCGGATGTGGTGACATGTGCCTGTGGTTCCAGCAACTTGGAAAGCTGAGGCATAAGGATCACCTGAGCCCAGCAGGTCGAGGTTACGGTGGCCATGAATATGCCACTGCACTCCAGCAAGCATGACAGAGTAAGACTCCAACTCAAATAAAGAAAAAGATAGATAAAATAGTGCATGTAAAATTCTTTGCCTAGTGCCCAGGAGGGTCTCGAACCTGCGGGCTCAGGCAATCCATTCACCTCAGCCTCCCCAAGCGAGGGGAGGATGTAGTCTCACTCTGTCACGCAGGCTGGAGTGCAGTGGCATGCTCATAGCCACCATAGCCTCAACCTGCTGGGTTCAGGCTATCCTTCCACCTCAGCCTTCCAAGTAGCTAGAACTATAGGCGTGTGCCATCATGCCCGCCTAATTTTTTAAATTTATTGTAGAGACGAGTTCTCGCCACGTTGCCAAGGCTGGTCTTGAACCCCTCGGCTCAGGCAATCCTCTCGCCTCAGCCTCCAAAGTGCTGGGATTACAGGAGTGATTTGCCCAGAGCATTTGGTCAAGGATAAGGTCTGAGTTTTGGCCACTATGGTTTTCTTAAAGCTTAGTGCCATTGTCAATTACCAATAATTAATTTTTAAATACATGTTGAGCTCTTGGTATGGTCATCACAGTACTCAAAAGCAGTTTGAAAGCTTTAGAAAGCTGGGTGCCATGGCTCATGCCTGTAATCCCAGCACTTTGGGAGGTGGATGCAAGAGGATTGCTTAAGCCCAGGGGTTCAAGACCAGCCTGGGTAACTTGGCGAGACTTCATCTCTACAATAAATAAAAAAATTAGCCAGGCGTGGTGGCACGTGCCTGTGGTTCCAGCTACCTGGAAGGCTAAGGTGGAGGAATCTCCTGAGCCCAGCCAGTTGAGGCTGCGGTGGCTGTGAGTGTGCCACTGCACTCCAACCTGGGCGACAGACAGTGAGACTCTGACCTGTCCCCCTAAAAAAAAAAAAAGGAAAGAAAGAAAGCTTTAGAAAGTAAAATGGTGATTTGGGGGAAGGACAGAATAGAGGACTTAATGGATATCAGAAATTCAACATAGCCACAGAAAGAAACACCTATGAATTCTACATTTTTTTAAAACTTGAGATCTCACTCTGTTGCCCAGGCTGGAGTGCAGTAGCACAGTCACAGTTTACCACAGCCTCAACCTACTGGGCTCAGGTGATCCTTCTACCCGAGCCTTCCGAATAGGTGGGACTTCAGGCACAAGTCATAACATCTGGCTAATTTTTTTTTCTTTGTAGAGACGAGGTCTCAATATTTTGCTTAGGCTGGTCTTGAACTCCTGGCCTCGGCCTCCCAAATGCTGGGATTACAGGGGCCAGCTACCATGCAGTCTGAATTCTAAAATTTTTTTAAAGTTTAAGGTTAGGGACTTGTTCAAGAAGTCCCAAAGTATTATGGGTTGAAATTGCATCCCCCTAAAAATTTTTATGCAGAAATGCTAATCTCCAGTACCCCAGAATGTTACTTTATTTGGAAACAGAGTCATTATAGATAAAATTAGTTAAGATAAGGTCATACTGGAGTAGGGTGGACTTCTAACTTAATAAGACTGGTGTCCTTATTAAATAGAGGAAATGAGCCGGGCTTGGTGGCTCAGCCTGTAATCCCGCGCCTTGGGAGGCTGAGGTGAGT
>CAUYQG010192467.1:0-21446 GCA_963574415.1 Tarsius wallacei
GCAGACTTCAAAAGTGTCAACATGTTCCCAAGGGACCTGTTCCCCCCCACCGCTGCTGACCTTTTTCTGGCTTGGAGACCTGCATTTGTCACTTTCAGACACAGGGAATTATGTAGAGAGAATCCGTTGGCTGTTTCAGCCAACAGGCCAATAGGAGAGTATTGTTCTGTGTGCCTGAATCTTAGGCAGAATTCCCTATCCTGATGGCTTAATTTAGGGTCAAGCAGAAATGAATCACTGCATTTCCAATTCATAAGTAATGATGAGCCGTGCTACCAGTGGGATGATTCTGTCTGCTTCCACGGCGCTTTTTTCTTTTTTGGAGTAAAATCAGACAATCCGTCCTTTTGCCATTACTGAATGTCTAGCACTCTCCTCCCTGCTTAATGGTAATAGTGCTGAGCTATGAATAACATTTTCCTTTGGATTTTCTTCCTCCCATTGAGGGAGGAAGCATGGGACAGCCCTTGTAGAGTCAAAGTGAAGATGTTAGAATGTCTTATGGGGGCTGGGCAGTTTGATCCCAGTACTTTAGGAGGTTGAGATGAGAGGATCACTTGAGGCTAGGAGTTCAAGACCAGCCTGAGCAACATATTGAGACCCCCATCTCTACAAAAATGTTAAAAAGTTAGCTGGGTGTGGTGGTGCACATCTGTAGTCTCAGCTACTTGGGAGGCTGAGGTGGGAGGACTGTTTGAGCCAGGAGGTTGAGACAGCAGATTGAGCTATGATTGTGCCACTGTACTCCAGCCTGGGCAACAGAGTGAGATCCCATCTCTAGTAATAAAAAAGCAGAATGTTTTGTGGCAAAGCATGTCAGGCTGGTTTACAAAGGACTGCAGGAATGACAGAAGGCCCCTGCAGCCGGGCAGCACGTTCACCCACCTTGTCGAGGTAGGAATAGCTCCACACTTTCCCGTCGGCGAACATGCGGGACACGATGCGACCTTGCTTGTCAATGTCGGTCCTCTCACTCATGGCACCACGCTGAAGGCCAGCCAAGCGCCCGTTGAAGAAGTATGAGACGTTGACGGCCGCCAGCCCGCTGCTAGGGAGCCAGAGGAACGGGCGGCCCACCTGGTCATAAATGATCCTCAGGGTGAACTTCCGGTGGTCATCATAGATCTTTTCTGTCCGAATGTTCCGGTCATAGTCGATGGACAAGAGGTTTCTTCCATGGACCTAGGGAAACACAATGGGCTGGGTTTGAGAAACACCACCCAGGCATGTCTGCTCAGGCTTCTGTGGAGGACATGGCTGGCATGGCCAGGGAATGAGTGTGTGTTGGAGGAAGAAAGAACCCTGAAGTTACCTAGTGTTTTCTAGACTCCTTAACAGCATGGCACACATAGAACATGGTGACATTTGTTTAGCACACTAGAGTCCAGCAATGAGGCAGCTGATGGTTGGGGTTGACTGGCTGGAGCGTGGCTACTGTGGGTAGTTAGGTAGGATGTGCACTGCACAATCACAAGGGTGCTATTCCACTGTAGAAAGTATAGAAATTACACAGCCATACAACAGCCCTGGACCCTGGGGTTTTGACTGCCCTGCCTGGCCAACCTGAGAGTTAGTAAATTTGCACACTTAAACACTTTTTTGGGATGTCATCGGCTGAGAAGCTAATGGTCTTTCAAGACAGGCACCATGATTTCTTGTACAATTTTTTGAAAAAAGAACCTAGAAGGGTGGAAAGCAGTGGCTAGCTATCCCCCCCCCCCTTTTTTTTTTTTAACAAAGATCTGGGAATACGAAGGCTCATTCCTGTGTGAACTTCCCTACTTCTAATATCCAGAGAAAAATCTTGCCACTGTCAAGAACACAAGACTTCAGTGGGAAGGCCTCAGCAGCTCTGGGGGAATTCCAACAAAGGGAAGAAAGGATCGACTTAGGTTTGAAAGGACTATTGGAACACATCAGACATAATTTAATATTTATTTAGAAGTTGATCTGATCAGAGAAGAAAGCCTGCCCCAGAAGGCAGAGCTGGGAGACCGACTCTGGTTAGGGACAAAGGACAGGGACCCTGGAGATTTCTCCAGCCCTGAGTGGATGACTGGAGTAAATGAAATGAGCTGGACTCGGTCCAGACTCTCACAACAGAATTGACTGCAAATCCAGACATTCCCAGGGTGGCTGCTGAGGAAGAGGGAAGGTGTAAACAGGCAGGAGGAAGGGACTGGAGAGAGATCTGGTACCTCCTCACTTCACCAGCGAGTAATTCAACAGCACTTGATGATAATGATGATGATGATGCTAACTTGAACATATGCTTGGGACTGATATATATGGGCACTGTTAGGCACTTTGTGTCCACTATGTGAGATGATGCCCAAAGACCATTTGACACACGAGGAAACAGCTTGAAACAGAGAGGTTATACAACTTGCTCAAGGTCACGCAGCATTGAAGTGGTAGGGATGGTCTGAAACTCAGATCTTCAGACTTCAACCAGTTAACCTCTTATACATTTCACCAGCCTTATTGCTTTTTGTATCCTGTATCCCTGAGAGCCTGGAAATGAGTCCGACGACAAAGAGACTGTGAAACATTTTCACAGCCCTTGAGGGTTCCACATTGCAGCTTGTGGGGGAGACAGGGAATCCTTTACATACCACAGACAACCTGCATTCTGGGGAACAGCTTTGTGGCCAGGAAAAGAACTACCTTTCACAGCTTCCTTTGGAGAGAGGGGTGGCCAGCAAGTTGTGGGTAGTTGTTGGCTGGGTCTTCTGGGAAATGTCCTTAAAGGAAGCTGACTCAGCTAGAGGGAGCAACCTTTAGTTCTTTTCACTTTCCTCCTTTTCCTAGGTGAAACATGTACGTGATGGCTGGAGCTCCAGCATTCAACTTGTAAATATGAGGTGAACTTTGAGGATGGAAACCTCCAGGAAGATGGTCATCCAGAGAAAAAGAGTCTAGATCTCTGTTGATCTAGGTGTCTTCAATATTCATCCATACAATCACAGATTGCTTACTTTTAGGTTCCTTTTAGTTCATAAGAAAATAATAAGCATATATTCCATTTAAGTTGCCGTTATTTCTAATCTCTGTTACTAGCAGTTGAAACTAATCTAAATTGATACCTGCCCCTGATATTTTGACAGGTACTATGCCATTTTAATTCTCATGACACAGGTAGAAACTACTTTGCTTAAGAAAAATTGAGCTCAGGGGTCAAACAGTTAGACAAGTGGCAGAGGTGGGATTTGAACCCAAGGCTACCTTATTTCCCAAGCCATTGCTGTTTCCATAGGGTCAGACCACAAAGAAGAGAGCAGAACATTTGCAATAGGGCAACTAGAAAAGAAAAGACATCAGTGCATGGAGATAGAAATAAGGGTGGCGAGCTCTTGGGATGACAAGGAAAGCTAACTTCAAGTGGAAGATTCCTGTCAGCAAACTTGCAGCAGTTGGAAAGAACAGTCAAGAAGGCAAAGGGTGAGTGGTAGGATTTTTTTTTTAATAGATCCAAAGTTAAAATATACACAGTGTACACATCAGAATCACCCAGGGACTTTTAAAAACCCATAAGCCCCCAGCCCCAGTCAGTAGAGCAGTGGTATGTTGAGAAAGCATCCCGGGTGGTTTAGACTTACAGGGCTGATGGAGAACCCCTGGTCCCATACTCAACCCCTCCACCCCCACTTCATCCTAGGGCTGAGGATGGCGAGCTCCAAGTTGGGATCCAGGCCCCACCCCTTCTTGTGTGCAAACTTGAGCAGGTCCCTTAAATCTGCCTGGGCCTCCTGTGTAAAACGGGGGTGATAATGTGCTTGCCTGGGCACACTGCTGTGTGTAGTGAGATAAAACAAAGGCAGTGCTGAGAATGACATTAAGTCCATCGAAGTGCTCAGTGCGATGCTGTTGTATCTCATCCTTGTCAGGACTATTGGGGATTCGAGTCATCATTTTCACAGCGGAACACAGGCTGGGTTGGAAAGATGCCTCCTCTGGAAGCCGAAGGGCGACCATACTGGGTGGCTTCATCTGGGATGACTGCAGAAGGCCACCAAGATTCTTTTTTTTATTTTTTATTTTTTATTTTTGAGTTGGAGTCTCACTCTGTCCGCTCCCGGCTACTGTAGCCTCAACCTGCTGGGCTCCGGTGATCCTTCCGCTTCAGCCTTCTGAGTAGCCAGAATTACAGGCACGCGCTACCATGCCTGGCTGATTTTTTGATTTATTGTAGAGATGAGGTGTCACCAAGTTGGCCAGGCGGGTCTCGAACCTGCGGGCTCAGGCAATCCACTCACCTCAGCCTCCCAAAGCGTGGGATTACAGGCTGAGCCACCGAGCCCGGCTTACCACCAAGATTCTTAAACCTATGTACTTCAGAACCTCGGTTCAAGAGCTTGCGGATGTTTTTATTAGGGAGAATGAACGATGTGGCTGCAATGAGGAAGGATGTTCTGGGTTTCCAGAGGCAACTGCTGGGGACCGACCTCACGTCCACTTCCTTTCCATCCCCTTGGTCATCTTTTTCCTAGCCCCCCTCTTCCCTTTTCTTATTTTTTTTTTCTTTTTGCTTCTCTTTGCTCATATTGTAGGGTCCCCAGTGCATTTATTAATTATTGAACATTAAGTCTCAGCTGATGCCAGACTTGGTGCCTTCTCTGAGAGACTGGGATGAGACACACAGCAATGCATTGAGCACTTCGATGGGCTTAATGTCATTCTCAGTACTGCCTTTGTTTTATCTCACTATACACAGAAGTGCGCTCAGGCAAGCACTATTATCATCCCCATTTTACAAAGGAGGCCCAGGCAGATTTAAGGGACCCGCTCAAGTTTGCACATAAGAAGGGGTGGGGCCAGGATCCCAACTTGGAGCTTGCTATCTCCATCCCTAGGATGGGGTGGGGGTGGGGGGTTGTGTGTGGGGCCAGGGGTTCTCCATCAGCCCTGTAATTCTAAACCACCCGGGATGCTCTCTCAACGTACCACTGCTCCACTGACTGGGGCTGGGGGCTTATGGATTTTTAAAAGTCCCTGGGAGATTCTGATGTGTACCCTTGGTTAAAATACACACAGTGTGATCTAAGGCCCTATCGGCTGGGCACAGTAGCTCATGTCTGTAATCCCAGCACTTTGGGAGGACAAAGCAGAAGGATTGCTGGAGGCCAGAAGTTCAAGACCAGCCTAGGCAACACAGCGAGGCCTCGTCTCTACTAAAAAAGTAAAAAAATTAGACACGCGGTTGGTGTGTGTCTGTAGTCCTAGCTCCTGGGAAGGCTAAGGTGGAAGGATTATCTGAGCCCAGGAGGTTAAGGCTGTGGAGAGCTGTGATTGTACCGCTACACTCCAGACTGGGCAACAGAGTAACACCGTGATTAAAAAAAAACAACAAAAAAAGGCACTATCTTCAGTTACCTGGGAGAGGCCAACAGGTAAGTCACATATATAACCATAATAAAACATAATCACAGGAAAGACCCACATGTAAATCATATCTATGACTATCATTGCAACAACTATATTTGTATGTGAAGGTGAGAAGATTATAAAAAGAATGAAATCCCGGGTGAGCACAGGAGAGGGATCCTCAGTCTCTGACTGCGAAGGGTTTTCTGCTGTTACTAAGATCTAATAAGGCCTCCGACCCTCGTCCCAGGTGTGTACTAGCTATAGAGAAGTAACAATAGGTGCCAACCATGAGCCACTGATAAGGAAGGGTGGGTTTTGACTCCCATGTTCACCATGTCCCTGGGAATGCGGTTTGGTGATAGCACAGGTTTGAGTTAACTTTTGAAATGTGAAATTTCTATTAAAATGCCCAATCTGCCTAATAATTAACTCTGATAAATTCACTGGAAGATAAGCCAAGGAGATCAGGTCAGTTGTGTAATCTAATCAAATATCTTTAATTACGAGGGTGCCATTTATAAAGAGGAGGTACCTTAGCTGGGGGGTGTGAGATGTGGTGGGCTCCATGGGCAGCTTGGCCCTTTGAGGGTCCCCGTCCCCCAGTTTAGAGCATGTGGGAGCTTTAATTTAGCCACACTGTTCTCTTATTCAGAATTAAATTACCCGGCTAGCAATATTTAAATTAACCTTGAGGCTTCCTGGAGAACATAAAAGTTATTTTGAATTATTTTCACTGCCAGGATCAGCACAATTCCCTTCCCAGTCGGCTCGGTAGGAATTCGGTGATAGAGAAACCAATTTTTAAATTAATACAATTTTGTATTTGTAAGGAAGCCATTATTTTTAATTATCGGGCGTTTTCCTCAGCCGGGCTTTCCCAGTTAATAAAACTCAGCTATTTAGCACGGTTTTTTATTTTTGCAGAGGGCAGACATTGGGAAGTCATTTCCCCTGTGGAATTTCTCCCTCAGAATGTTTTGATCTCACCAAGCATACCCTGTCACAAGGAGGCTCGTAAAAAACCCGGAGGAAAGGAAACGGCGTCAAAATGGCCCTGCTGGGCCTATAACCGGTGACTCTAACTTGGCTCTAGGGGCAGTGACAGGAGCTGGTGATTTGAGAAACACGAGGGAGGAAATTACACTGGGCTGGATCCCCTCCAGGAAATGGAATTGTAACGCAGCAGGAGAGATTTCAGTTAGATGTACAGGAGAACCCTTTGCCCATTTTACTTTGAGTATGGGGAACCCAAAAAAAGATGAGATTCTCCACGTCTGGCAACATTTAAAAGCAGAAACGCTTGCCTCGGAGAGTTTGGTCATTTACCTACCCAAAGGGAAAACCAGGCCTGGAGCACATCTTCATTTCCTTTCTGGGTCAGTCCTCCGGGATTGAAAAAGCAGCTCTCCCTAGCCCCCAGACAATAAGACTCCACTCTACGCTGGGATCAGTGCTTGCGCAGACAAAACAACTTGCTATAAATTTAATATTAGCTTAAATAATGCATCATTAGAAGGGCAAGGCTCTGCAAACATATTAAATAATGTATTCCCCAAGCAAACATCATTTCTGGGGGACTTGCTGTTTTGGATGGAGGTAAGGTGGGAATGTGGGAAGACCCAAATCTGAGTTGCAGTTTTGACACTAATTAGTTTTGTCATTCCAAAATCATACCTTCACCATCTGTGCCTCAGTTTCCTTGTCTGGAATGGCCTATGAGCTCCTGGTGGGTAGAGGCTTTATCTTATTTGTCTTAGTGTCCCTATTGACAGTGCTTGGTGCTCAATGAACATTTGTGAAGAAGAGGGTTGACTTAGAACCCTGCCAACTCTGACAATCTAAAGTTTTAACATGGAGAACTGAAAATAGAAAATATGACTAGAACATCTGTGATTGCCAAATGTCTGAAAGACTCCATTCCATAGAGCAATTAATGCCATTCTGAAAGGCCCTTGGGATCTGGAATTAATGAACAGAGGTGGGAGGGAGATTTTCATGATGTCCGCTGAAACTCTCATTCATTCATTTACTTATTCACTATTTACTGAGCACCTACTATGTGCTCATTACTGTGATTGGCACTTTATCTTAAGATAGAGCAAGGCAGTTTGGGTGCTGTGGCTCACACCTATAACCTCAGCACTTTGGGAGGCTGAGGTGGGAGGATTGCTTGTGGTTGGAGTTCATGACCAGCCTAGGCAACATATATTGAGATCCTATCTCTACTAAAAATCAAAAATAAAACAAACAAAAAAAAGGAGCCAGGTGTGGTGGCTAGGGTCTAAAGTCCTAGCTTCTCGGGATGCTGAGGTAGGAGGATCTCTTGAGCCCAGGAATCTGCGGTTACAGTCTGAGCCATGATTGTGCCACTGCACTCCAGCCTCAGTGACAGAGTGACACCCTATCTCTTAAAAAAGACAGAAAGACGGAACAAGTCAGTTATGGCTCCTGCCCCAGTGGAACTCACAGGTCAGCGGGGGATAAAGACAGGCGAGCCAACAACTAAACCCATCTGTGTGGTAATGAGAGTAAACACAGGGAGGGAACTGTGGGAATGAAGGAGAGACATGGAGCCAGAATCGGGGCTGCCGGATGGTTTCGCAGAGGAAGTGCTGCCCCCTGGAGACCTGAACTGAGTGAGACTTTGACAGGTAAGGACAGGACCGAGTCTGGGAGAATATTCCAAGGGGAGATCAGCAAGGGAAAGTGTGGGGGATTGTGGTGGTGGTGGGGGGGTAGTGAGGATGGGGAAGGGTGAGTGGATGAGCAAGGACCCTGCACAGGCAGAGGTTTTCTGTTTTCAGGGGGGCTGGGGCATTCTGGGGACGGCAGGTGGTTCCCTGACGGTGATGCTGTTAGAAGTACAGAAGAACACTTTGCCCATCTTGAAGGGAGGCCTCTGGTATGGAGACTCAGCCCAGACGACCTGAACGGGCCTCTGGTATGGAGACTCAGCCCAGACAACCTGAACGGGCTTACTTCAAAAGTCCAGAAGTCAAGTAAGATGTGTGCTTCCTAGTGTCCAAGAAGGAGGCTGTAGATGAGTGCTCCTTTGCACGCATGGGAGGGTGAATCTGGGGAAGACGTCTGTGTTTCCAAGGTCCTTCCCAGGGCCAGCAAGTCTCTGCCCTCTTGATCTCACCCTCAGCTAGTTTGCTCCAGCCATACTGGCTCTCCTTCAGCTCAGGATACAGCAACAGTCTGTTCTGCCTCTGGGCCTTTGCACACGCTGGTGCGCTAGCATAGAAGGCTTTCTTTCCACCGCATTCCTGGAAAATTCCTACTACTCTTCATTCTGTTCTCAGCTCAACAGTCATTTTCTCAGAATAGCTTTAACCTAAATCATATATTCCCTATTATCCCACCCTGTATTTTTCTTCATGACTCCCATCATTATTTCTTTCTATTGGTTGCACATTTATTTGCTTATTATCTGTTTCCCCTTGCTAAGACATAGAAGTACTAGGGTCTTTCCACGTTTCCGCCTCACCATCCCAAACAGAAGTCATCCAAAAGTGATGTTTGCTTGGGGAATACATTATTTAATGTGTTTGCAGAAACTTGTTCTTCTAATTATGTGTTATTTAAGTGAATATTAAAATTTTCAAAAGTTGTCCTGTCTGTACAAGACATATAAGGCTGGATCTTTCATATAAGACATATAAGGCTCACCATATAAGGCTGGATCTTTCATCCGCTTCATCCACCAACATACTTTCAGTGCCTGGTACAGTACCATGTGCATAGTAGGCGTTTGGAAAATAAAATATTAGTCGAGTGAAGAACCATTGCACTGTGGCAGGAAGCAGCTGGGAAAATTCGGGCTCTCATAATGACTTGTGTGTGTGCACAGACCTGCCTGAGTGGCTCCACGCAGAACTGAGTTTACGTGTGTGTTCACATGCACGTATGCACATCTATCTCCTGCCTCACTCCTGTGTTGCTGTGAAATGCCACATAAGTATGGCAGGGCACAGTGGCTCTCGCCTTTAATCCCAGCACTTTGGGAGGCCAAGGTGAGAGAACTGCCTGAGCTCACGGGTTTGAGGACAGCCTGGGCAACTTGGCGAGACCTCATCTCTACGATAAATCAAAAAATTAGACGAGGGTGGTGGCGCATGCCTGTAGTTCCAGCTACTTGGAAGACTGAGGCGGAAGGATTGTCGGAGCCCAGCAGGTCGAGGCTGCAGTGGCCGTGAGTGTGCCATTGCACTCTATCCTGGGCGACAGAGTGAGAATCCAACTCACACACAAAAAGAAAGAAATGCCACATAAGTAAAAGCAACACATACCAACGTGTAATTGCAACGTCATACTAATTATATCAAAACCAAAACAAAATTACTAACACCCACTTCAACTCGGAATACTAATAACACTAATGCCAATATCATGATGGAAGATGATCTTGGAAGCAATTCTTCTTTTGTTCTGCTGCCTACACATGGAGCTGTTTCTTGCTTTTGCAATCTCTATGTAAATCATAATCAGGAAGAAATATCCTAGAGGGTGGTTATGTGCTTTCCTTTTTTTTCTTTTTTTGAGTCAGAGTCTGACTCTGTCACCCAGGCTGGAGTGCAGTGACATGCTCATGGCCACCTCAGCCTCGACCTGCTGAACTAAGGCAATCCTTCCACCTCAGCCTTCCAAGTAGCTAGAACCACAGGCATGCGCCACCACGCCCAGTTGATTTTTTGCCTTGTTGCAGAGACAAGATCTCGCCATGTTGTTCAGGCTGGTCTTGAATCCCTGAGCTCAGGCAATCCTCTTGGCTCCGCCTCCCAAAGAGCTGAGATTACAGATGTGAGCCACTGTGCCTGGCATGCTTTCCTTTTCAAAGAGAATCATGCACAAGATTCATTTTGGAAAAGAGCAGAAGTTTTAGATTTTTTTTTTTTTGAGTTGGAGTCTCACTCTGTCACCCAGACTGGAGTGCAGTGGCCGCTCCCGGCCACTGCAGCCTCGACCTGCTGGCTCCGGCGATCCTTCCGCCTCAGCCTTCCAAGTAGCTGGAACTACAGGTGCGTGCTACCACGCCCGGCTAATTTTTGATTTATTGTAGAGATGAGGTCTCACCAAGTTGCCCAGGAGGGTCTTGAACCCATGGGCTCAGGCAATCCACTCACCTCAGTCTCCCAAAGCGCTGGGATTACAGGCTGAGCCACCGAGTCCGGCTAGAAGTTTTAGATCTTAATAGAAGGGGTCGATTTCAGTTCCTTCCTCCAAAAACCTAGAGAAAAGGTTGCTGAGGTCGGGGAAGATAATGTAGCAAAAGATCCTTAGGGCCAGAAGTTTGCCTTATGATTAGGCTTTGGTGGGATGGGGGTTGCAGAGTACATTTAGGGTGTGTGTCTTTTTTTTTTTTTTTTTGAGTCGGGCTCTCACTCTGTTGTCCAGACTGGAGTGCAGTGGCATGATCATGATGATCATGGCTCACAGCAGCCTCAACCTCCCGGGCTCCGGTGGTCCTTTCATCTCAGCCTCCCAAGTAGATGGGGCTACAGGTGTGTGCCACCACTCCTAGCTAATTTATTTGATTTGATTATTTTTTATTTTATTTTATTTTATTTTTTTGAGTAAGAGTCTCACTCTGTCACCCAGGCTGGAGGGCAGTGGCACGCTCCCTGCCACCGCAACCACGACCTGCTGCGCTCAAGTGATCCTTCTGCCTCAGTCTTCCAAGTAGCTGGAAATACAGGCATATGCCACCATGCCTGGCTAGTTTTTTGATTTATTGTAGAGATGGGGGTCTTACCAAATTGCTCAGACTGGTCTCAAACCCATGGGCTCAGGCAATCCTCTCACCTTGGCCTCCCAAAGTGCTGGGATTATAGGCGTGAGCCACCGTGTCCAGCCTTGATTTTATTTTTTTGGTAGAAATGAGGTTTTACTATGTTTCCCAGGCTGGTCTGGAACTCCTGGGCTCAAGCAATCTGCCTGCCTCAGCCTCCCCAAATGCTGGGATTACAGGTGTGAGCCACTGCGCCCAGTCCTCTCTTTTAACTTAATGTCCCTTTCTTCTTTGGGCAGAGCACTTCCTTTCTCTATTACAAGATGCAGATGTGGTCCTGTGATCGGTGTCTTGCCAATCACAGAGCCCCATTTTCTTGACCAGTGATTGGCCCCAGGGGTGGAAACTCTATCTGTGCCAAGGCAATTGTTCTTCCCTGAGATATTTTATGCACTGGGGAGATCCCTTCCTCTTTCCTTGAGGTTCACTAAGCTGAGAAGACACATGCCTGGAGTCAAGTTTAGCCATGTCTTTCTTACTCCCCATCATGAGTCTTTTTTTTTTTTGAGTTGGAATCTCACTCTTGCCCAGACTGGAATGCAGTGGCCGCTCCTGGCCACCGCAGCCTCGACCTGCTGGGCTCAGGCGATCCTTCCGCCTCAGCCTTCCAAGTAGCTGGAACTATAGGCGCGTGCTACCACGCCCGGCTAATTTTTGATTTATTGTAGAGATGAGGTCTCGCCAAGTTGCCCAGGCGGGCCTCGAACCCATGGGCTCAGGCAATCCACTCACCTCAGCCTCCCCAAGCGAGGGATTACAGGCTGAGCCACCGAGCCCAGCTCATCGTGAGTTTTTACTGTAGGAGAAACTCAGGTCAACTGCTGAGGGGAACACTGCTGTGGAATGGAAGGGGGCCTTGAGAAAGACAGAAAAGAGAGGAAAGTCCATCTGATGTCCACCTTGGAGTCTCTAAGGCCAGCTCTTCCCCTCATGGTGGCCTGTTAGGTGAGACAGGGCATGCCCTTTTTTATCAAGCTTGTTTGAGTGTACTTCCTGTCTCTGGGAGTGGAAGGATTTCAAACATATAGGGCAACGTGTTTGTGAAGTATACCTGCTTTGGCAGGGGAGCATTTGTGCACTAAGCATCTTCAAAAAAGAGTCTCAAGAGGGCATGGTTATCACATCTTCCTTTGCCACCTGTTGTCTGAGTACCCACCACCTGGCGCTTGTCACCAGGGATACAGTGGTGAGTGGTCTCTGAGCTCATGGAGCTCAGATGCCATAATGCAACTGCTTCATGTGTTTTTGAAAGGCCAGAGAGAATAGAGAAAGGAGTGGAGGGGGGTGAGGGAAGGAGTGGAGAAGACTCTTTCAAAGGAAATTCCTTGAGAAGTCCTTGGGAGGTATAATGAAAATCTTCCCTGGGCTATTTGGGCATGAACGGAGGGACTAACACTCTATTACAAAGCTTTTGGTGAGTCGGTGTGGTCCTGGTCTAGTCATCTGCCCGCCATCTTACATTTCCCCAGCTTGTAAGGAAGAGCTGCTGACACTTTCCTCCACTAAGAGAAGTCTCTGACTACAGAAAGGGCACCTAGGTGGGCTGGAATTTTACTGGGCCATTGTACTATCATGATGGCTTCACTGAGATTTTTTGGTCTTCTCTGAACTCCAGGGATGCTCATAGCCTTGGGCCCTTCCAGCCCTCGATTGGCCACTCTCTAGGAGCTTGGTCTTCTTGGGAAAGGTCAGGCCATTTGTTTCCTGCATGGTCACCCCACATACTCTCCAAATTCCCTGCTGTCCACAGGGGAGTAGTAATTCCATGGTGTTGGCTAAATGCATATGAAAGTTTATTCAGTTTCTCCTCCGTTTGAAGAGGCAGGGCTGGGCTGCCAGATTCTCACATCTGGCTTGAGTTTTAGCTCCCATCCTCTCTCCTTCACACAGCCCACAGAGTGTGGACCGTCATCCAGCTTTCCTTGTCCACATGACCATGAGAAAGGCCCCTCCAGAGGTCAGCCCAACACAGCAACCCTGCTGGCTGCCCAGTCCTTTTAATGGCATGTGCTAAATATCTCTCAAATCTCTCCTTTCACCTTTTTTCTCTCGTCACTGCTAAGAATTTAATTTCTTGTTTGGATCAATGCAACACTTTTCTTTCTGTTTCTCTCCTCCCTCCTCCTATTTTGTCTTTTTCTTCTTATTTTTCACTTTTTTTTTTTGAGTTGAGGTCTCACTCTGTTGCACAAACCAGACTGCAGTGACATACTCGTGGGCACAGCAGCCTCGACCTCCTGGGCTCAGGTGATCCTTCTGCCTCAGCCTCCAAAGTAGCTGGGACTACAGGCGCACACCACCACACTCGACTAATTTTTAGAATTTTTGTAGAGACAAGGTCTTGCTATGTTGCCTAGGCTTGTCTTGAACTCCTGGGTTCAAGCAATCTTCTAGCCTCTGTCTCCCAAAGTGCTGGGATTACAGGTGTGAGCCACTGCGTCCAGTCTTGTCCTCTTCCAATCTGTCTTCTGCCACACCCAAGGAAGCTGAGAGGTCTTTCTAATGCAACTCAGCCCAGCACATTTCTCTAATGAAGCCCAGGTAGACCTCCTCCTTGCCCTCAGGGTCAATGCTAGCCTGGCTTCATGGACTCTTTCACATGCTGTCCCTAGTTACATGTTCTTCTTCTGTCCCACATTATCACACATCAATTACTGCCACGCTTGTTTAAAGTTTTTTGAATTCCCATTCCTTCTCGGCCTCCTGGCTTTCTCCAGGTGATGCTCCTGTCCCGTCACCTCTTTCCTGCCTGGCTAATTCCTACTATGCTTCAGGACTGATTCCAACTCTCCGATGATGCTGTTTCTAAACCTTGTCAACCCTTAGACCTGGTCAGGGCAGCCGTTACTCTGCTATGTGCTCATCAAGTCTTCTTTCATTTTCTTCTTCTGAGGCACTCACAAAGACATTTCCCAGGCTTCCTCGCAGTTTGGTTGAGGTCCCCCGACAGTGTTCTGGTCAGGGTGAGTGGAGGTGATGCCTGCCATGTCCAGGCTTGCTCATTCGGTCCTTGTGAATCACCCAGGCTCTCTTCGCCTTCTGTGGCCACCGGGGGGACCACATGCTTAAGATGGGAGGACTGCCATGCAGAGCAACTGGAGTGTGGCATCGTTCACAAGAGCCACCTGACACATTGGGACTGCTAGGTGAGATTGCAGGGTCAATTCATTACCTACCTGGCCACAGCCTATCCTCTTCTGATGGATCCAATTAAGTGTCCCTTTCCTTGCAACATTGGCCTTGATGACAGCTTACATCACACTGCTGACATTGTCTTCTCTATGAGACTGTTAGCTTGTGGTGGCTCGGACTCTGTGGTCCACCTGTTTGATGGTGCTGGGCATGGGATTGCACTTAGTAAATATCTTTTGAGTGAATGGAGAATTTCACGGCCCCATTTGACATTGAGCAGGAGTAGAAAGACTTGGCACAAGACTAGAGGTAGGGAGGAAAAAACCCACATTGTTGCTGAGGAAGCCTGCCTGCCTGTGAGGACCAACAGATACCTTCAGTTAGGGGTTGCAGACTCCCTGGCATGGGCTCGTGAAACCTCTGATGGGAAAAGCCACTTCCTAGTCCCCTTAATCCACATCACACCCAGCCTTTCCCTTACACCTTCTTCCAACTGCTCCCCTGCAGTTTCTAGGAGTTGCTTTTATTTCATTCACTAAACAGTTTATGAACTGAATTAAAATAAATGAGATGCAAATAAATTCCAAGCTTTCTCCCTCATTTTCAAATTACATTTTCAGTCCACTCAACCTGTTATAATCTCATAGTGATTTTCATTTAAGAGAGCTAAATGGATATGTGATTGTTGTTACAGGAACTAACACCAGACAATTAAATGTTGAGGTGTTGATAGATAAAGCTGTGTTTTGATTTGCATAAACACGATGCCAGCAAATCTAACCCTGACAGAAATTCAGTTGTAAGACTTGCGTGCCTAACTTCTGCTAATTACCACAAGTACCATTATTAAGATTTTTAATATTCAGTATTGGGATTATAGCCATTTTATTTTAGGGCCATATTTATCTTTATTTTGAAAACTTAGTCAAAACGCATAACTGATTTATCAGAGAAAAGGCACGATTACTACTTATAATCAACTTCTACAGTACAGCGTATCAAAAATCAATTACACAGCACTGAAATCCAGTCATTAAGGATTTAGCTACTAATCTCATTCCATTTGTGTCTTTAGGAAGATATTGCAGCTTGCAACTTTGCAGATACCAGCAGGGGAAGACAAACACGGGAGACTGCTGATAACCTAGTGTGGAGACTTAAACTCCAGCCAGACAGAGGCAGAATCTTAATATGGACGGGACTGGCTCTGTGGGGAGGTCACCTCGGCTGGCTGGATTTCAATTCAGTAACACGGCAAAAGTTAGGACCCAAGCTTTGCCAGCGCTAAGCCTTCTGCTCTCAGGGACTCCAAAGCATTTGAAAATCTCTGCCTTGTTCCATTTTTTACTGCTTCCTAGTGCCTGTCTCCATCTGCAATCATTTTATTTACAGTAAGTCCCTTACATACGAATGAGTTCTGTTCTGAGAGCACATTCATTAAGTCCAGTTTATTCGTGTCTGACAAAGCTAGCCTAGGCCGGGCTCGGTGGCTCAGCCTATAATCCTGCGCTTTGGGAGGCTGAGGTGAGTGAATTGCCTGAGCCGGTGAATTGCCTCACCTAGGCAACTTGGCGAGACCACATCTCTGCAATAAATCAAAAAATTAGCTGGGCGTGGTAGCGCGTGCCTGTAGTTCCAGCTACTTGGAAGGCTGAGGCGGAAGGATCACCTGAGCCCAGCAGGTCGAGGCTGTGGTGGCCGGGCACGGCCACTGCACTCCAGTCTGGGTGACTGAGTGAGACTCCAACTCAAAAAAACAAACCAAAAAAACCCCCCCAAAAACCAAAAACAAAGTTAGCCTAGTACCCAACTATCACAATCAGCAGTACAGTACCAGCTACAACACCGCTGCTCTTATGCTTGCTTCTGGACATCCTGGGCTTGAAATAAAGATACTGAACTACTATACTCTATATAGCATTGTACAGTAAAGTACACAAAAGCACAACCACTTGTAGAGGAGGCATGCATGTGACAATGTATGCCAGACACACGAACTAACTTATGTGACTGGACATGCAAACACACGTTCACATCTTTGATAGTTTGCAACTTGAAGGTTTGTATGTAGGGGACTTACTGTATTTGTTTACTCATTCTCTGTCCCGCTCTCCCATCTCCCACTACCCTTGAATATAAGCTGCAGGAGAATAGGAATTTTGCTTTGTGTACCTTAACTGCATAGCACAGTGCCTGGCTCATAGCAGGTGTGCAAGAAATGTGTGTTGACTTTGATGAAGACTGAGATCCCCAGAATTCCTCCCCACTCTCCGGGGAAAGGGTTGGCATGATAGTAGGCACCAGTTTCTCTCAGTGACCGAAAAGTGACATGAACAGAATTCACTAGTACTGAGCTTATCTGGATGATCATGGGTTTAAAACAGGAGACTGTGTGGCATGGTGGTTAGAACACTGGCAAGTGAGCCAGATAAAAAGAATTAGGGGCTGAGACCTGGTTGTTTTAGCTGCTCTGAGCCTATGTTTTCTAATCTGAAAAATGGAGGTAATAATAACTACCCCCATGGAGCTGTGGAAAAGATTAAAACATGATAATACAATTCAAGCATTTAACATAGTGCTTGCATCATAAAAGCTCTCAATAAATGTTATATATTGGTTTTTAAAAGATGTCACATGGAGCGAATTGCCTAGCCTGGGGAAGTTAGGGTTGGCTAAAACTCCCCACTAAGGTTAGGTTATAACTTCCTCTTGGGAAATTTTTTCTAACCCCCTCAGGCTGGGTGACATCTCCCCCTCTGGAATCTCATCAGACCTGGGTGCACCTCTTTCTTTTCACTTAACCTGTGATTATCCTGTGTCTGCATATTCTGTCAGACTGTCAACTCCTTGAGTACAAAGAACATACTTTATTTATTTATTTATTTTGAGTTGGAGACTCACTCTGTCACCCAGGTTAGAGTGCAGTGGCATGCTCATGGCCACTGCAGCCTCGACCTGCTGGGCTCAGGCGATCCTTCTACCTCAGCCTTTTAAGTAGCTGGAACTACAAGCGCCGCTACCATGCCCGACTAATTTTTTGATTTATTGTAGAGACGAGGTCTTGCCAAGTTGCCCAGGCAGTTCTTGAACTCCTGGGCTCAGGCATCCACTCATCTTGACCTCCCAAAGTGCTGGGATTACAGGCTTGAGCCACCGCGCCTGGCAGAACACACTTTAAAATGCTTGTTCTTCTAGTGTTTAGCAAATTATCCAGCCCATAGTAGCCACTAGCACCAATTCATTTGTTGAAATGGTGAAAATTAAAGGAGAAGATGACAAGTGTGAAAAGGACACTTTATTTATTGAAATGAGCTATCTCTAGCTCACGGCATAGTAAATCCACATAGCAGAAAATGGCCGCCTTTTTCAGTTCTAGAAAATGGAGAACATTTTCCCCAAGGACGAGTCCAAAGGGCTTCTTCCTCCTGAGGGAACTTGTCTCTTCCAGGGAAGGAAGGAGTCATGGAAGCTGGGAAACTTTCTCAGCTCTCTAAGGAAAGGGTGTCTCCCCTCCCACTTAGTGGTAACAAATGGGGCGGACCCACTTACCCGGAGCTTCCTGCCAAAGATGGTGACTTTGCCTTTAATCTGTTCCTTTCTGAGGCGCCACTCAATGGAGTTTAAGCCATTCTCCATGGGCAGGGAGATGTTGCAGCGCCCAATGGTGGGAGTGATGGTGCCCGCTAGGACATGGGGCTCGCTGTGGAAGCTGACACCCATCCCATTAGCATACATCACCCTCAGGGTACCGTTATTACAGAGCTGGTAGCTATTCCGCACTTGATCTGGAAAAATGTAAGTGGGGGTGGGGAGAGAGAAATAAATTATCCACACAATTAGTCAGAAGAGAATAGAAGCCCTATTTTTGTAGGTTTCCATGGTACTTTTCAGCTATCCGTCTAAGGCTGCCTTCAATTAGCACACACACAATGTGCAGGTAAGAAGCAGAGATGCTACCGATCCATGTACAGAAAAACATAATATGTGGTACTCCAGAAATAATTATGCCGTGATATTTTTCTTTTATTCACTGAAGACTATTAATAGCGCATTTAAACATTTAAGGATGTCTATTGCCTACACAATTTGTGTCAATCAAATTCCTGAACTTTAACATATATACATTTTACCTTATATGAAAAAAGAGTAAATGAAAGGAAAACTACTTCAATTTTTTTTTTTTTTTTGAGTTGGAGTCTCACTCTGTTGCCCAGACTGGAGTGCAGTGGCACACTCCCCACCACCGCAGCCTCGACCAGCTGGGCTCCAGCGATCCTTCCGCCTCAGCCTACCAAGCCCAGCTAATTTTTGATTTATTGTAGAGATGAGGTCTCGCCAAGTTGCCCAGGCGGGTCTCGAACCTGCGGCCTCAGGCAATTTACTCACCTCGGCCTCCCAGAGCGCGGGATTATAGGCTGAGTCACTGAGCCTGGCCTACTTCAATTTTTTCCCCCTATTTTGCCTGCCATTGAAACCAAAGTTGATAGTCTAGTCAAAAGTCTGATCCACTGTAAATCAAGTTGAGAATTCTTCAAGTAAATTGAGACGAAAAGCAACCTCCACTTCCCTCATGCTTTTGCTGCTGACGGCACCCAATGCCACCTCCACTCCAGAGAATTCCAGGCCGGGTGCGGTGGCACAGGCCTGTAATCCCAGCACTTTGGGAGGCCAAGGTGGGAGGACTACTTGAGCCTAGGGCAACATAGCGAGACCCTGTCTCAACAAAAGTTCAAAAAATTAGCCAGGTATGGTGGCAAGCGCCTGTAGGCCCAGCTACTCAGGAGGCTGAGGCAGGAAGATCGCCTGAGTCCGGGAGATCAAGGCTGTGGTCAGCCATGTTCATGCTACTGTACTCCAGCCTGGGTGACAGAGCGAGACCCCAACTCAAAAAAAAGAACTTTGGAGAGACTCTAACAGCATGAGGTAGACCAAGGCAGTGAATGTTGAGAATGTGTTTATCTTCCCAAATGGAATCTCCACAAGTCAATCAGACTTCCGACCTTTTCCTTTATCGAAAAGCTACAGGAAGGAAATGAGTCAGAGACTCCTTTTGTAGATTTCTGCTTCCTGACCATCTGGGCAAAGGAGCCGGCCTGGGCTGGTTTCTGAGAGAGTGTGTACCTGCCTTTCCCGCTGCTCCACCTATCACGCAGAAGGACAGAATCTACATCATTAATCATCTGGCAGAGCAGAAATAAAGTCATTGAAACAGGCTCTGTCGTGGGATAATAGCCCCGAAATGTCACCATTTATCTACTGAGAGGACACTTTTATCCTCTGACAACGGGCTAGCCCACCAACATTATATCTTAATTAAAAGAAAAATTAATCTGCACTGTTCATTTTCTTGTCCTGGGCTGCGTAACACATCGAATAGCAACAGAAGCCCGGGGTGGTCAGACCCTTGGAGAGTCCAGTCTTGGCAAGAGATCCCTGAAGGGCTCTGAGCCTGGCAACCGATTTAACAAATGGAGGCTTATGAGAGACAGTCTGCAAGGTCGTGGTGGTGGGCCCAAGAGAATAAACAGCCTTAGAGAAGAGAACTATGTGTGTTGGGCTGGTGGGGGGGAGGTGGGGAGGGAGGGGCAGGAGATGGGAGAGAGTATGTGGGGATGAAATGAACATTTTCAGATAACGATGTGGGCCTTTCCAGATATCTAGACATCTGCTTGGGTGTAGACGACATTCTGCTGTATCTGATTAAGTCATTTTCTACAAGATTGAGCTCTTGTAGAGTTAGTTTGCTGTGGACATTTGTTTTGTTTTCTGAGTCGGGGTCTCACTCTGTTCCCCGGGCTGGAGTAGAGTGCCACAGTCACAGCTCACTGCAGCCTTGACCTTCTGGGTTCAGGAGATCCTTCCACCTGAGCCTTCCAAGCAGCTGGGACTACAGTTGCTCGCCACCATGCTCGGCTAATTTTCTGATTTTTTTGTAGAGACGAGGCTTTGCTATATTGTTCAGGCTGGTCTTGAACTCCTGGGCTCAAGCAATCTTCCCACCTTGTCCTCCCAAAGTGCTGGGATTACAGGCATGAGCCACTGTGCCCAGCCCCTGCTGTGGACATTTGAATAAAACAGAAAGCTGAAAGGCACTCTAGGTCTCCCAGGCTGGGTAACACCTTTGAGCTTGGCTAGGTTCTGAGTCTGGGGGTAGGATGGTGGTGGGTGGGGGGCTCACCTTGTACTACTGTGTAGGAGGCCTCCACTGAAGAGAGATTGGTGATGACAGTGACATCGTCGTCGCGATTGGAGTTCTCAATGTCAATGGTGATGGATTTCTCCATTTCTCGGTGTAGACTGGTCACCACCCCTGTGGGACGTGTCACGTTGGTCAGGCGGCCCTCATGGTCATAGCTGCAGGAACACGAAAACCAAAAACACTAGTTGGGAGCACAGCCCCTGGGGCTGGAGGCTTTCCCGAGACTCATGGCGACAGAGAAAAAGAGCTCGGGAGGTGGCGTGTCTGGGTGGCACATCCCAATGAGGCCCCTTGTCACAGTCAAAACCCCAACATGCCCTGAGAAACAGCAATGATGCTTTCCACAACCCACGGGTAAAACTAACTTCCACGCTGTGAAGACATTTCAGCTAGTTTCGGGCAGCCTGCACTTAATTAAGGTATCTTGAATTGGAGCGAATTGCCACTTGTGCTCATCTTTTGCTTTTTAATTTATGTGTTCCACAAAGCCAGCAAATCAATCTTCCTAAAGTATCAGCGTCACCCTGTCACCTCTCTGCTGAACACAGCACACTCTTTCCCCAGCTGTTGCTCCATCAAATAAAAATCCTCCACTTGAGACCATCCGTGCTCTCAGCCCTCCACAGGGGTCCAACCTTGTCCCGGCTGTCACCTCATGGACCCCTGGGCCAAATGCTACCTACCTCTGCACGTTGGCTCAGCCTGGAAAGCCTGGCTGCCTGCCACCTGTTCTTCGGCCCTCTAGCCCCAGACCAACCACGGCTCTGTTCCCCAAGCAGCCTGCTTAGACGGTTTTCCCAGTGTCTCACTTGACCTCAGATGTCCTCGGCACCCAACTCTGGGGACACCAGATCATGATCTACTATGTGCACATGCTCTGACACTGCACACTTCCTCTTTATGTAGATGTAACGACTTCCCTCTCTTCTCACGGTGGAGAATTCCCCTCTCCCACCT
>CAUYQG010192469.1:0-14476 GCA_963574415.1 Tarsius wallacei
CTTGGAAGGCTGAGGTGGAAGGATCGCCGGAGCCCAGCAAGTCGAGGCTGCAGTAGCCGGGAACTGCCACTGCACTCCAGTCTGGGCATCAGAGTGAGACTCCAACTCAAAACAAAACAAACAAACAAAAAAAACAATGTCTGGCCTATGAATGAAAATCAGCAAAAACAGTAGACAATAGAAGTAACTCCACAGGGGCTTCAAATGTTGGAATTATAACAGACTTTAAAGTACCTATGCTTGCCTTGTTCAAAGACAAGATTGAGGCCAGGCATGGTAGTACATGCCTGTAATCCCAGCACTTTGGGAGACCAAGGCGGGAGGATTGCTTGAGCTCAGGAGTTTAAGACCAGCCTAGGCAACATAGCAAAATCTCATTGTTACAAAAAACCAAAACCAAAAAATTAACCAGGTGTGGTGGTGCATGCCTGTAGTCTCAGCCACATGCGAGGCTTAGGAGAGAGGATTGTTTGAGCCCTGAAGGTTGAAGCTGCAATGAGCCATTATTGTCCCACTGCACTTCCAGCCTGGGCAGCAGAGTGAGACCCTGACTCAAAAAATAAACAAACAAGCCAGGTTTGGTGGCTCAGCCTGTAATCCTGCGCTTTGGGAGGCTGAGGTGAGTGGATTGCCTGAGCCCGCGGGTTTGAGACCCGCCTGGGCAACTTGGTGAGACCTCATCTCTACAATAAATCAAAAATTAGCTGGGTGTGGTAGCGCGCGCCTGTAGTTCCGGCTACCTGGAAGGCTGAGGCGGAAGGATCGCCGGAGCCCAGCAGGTCGAGGCTGCGGTGACTGGGAGCGGCCACTGCACTCCAGTCTGGGCGACAGAGTGAGACTCCGACTCAAAAATAAAATAAAATAAGCCGGGCTCGGTGGTTCAGCCTGTAATCCCGCGCTTTGGGAGGCTGAGGTGAGTGGATTGCCTGAGCCCGCAGGTTCGAGCCCCACCTGGGCAACTTGGTGAGACCTCATCTCTACAATAAATCAACAATCAGCCGGGCATGGTAGCGCATGCCTGTAATTCCGGCTACTTGGAAGGCTGAGGCGGAAGGATCGCCTGAGCCCAGCAGGTGGAGGCTGCGGTGGCCGGGAGCGGCCACTGCACTCCATTCTGGGCGAGAGTGAGACTCCAACTCAAAAAAAAAAAAAAAAACCATAAAATTCCTGCCGCTGTCTCACAGCAGAAGGTTTGAGTGAAGGCATGGTTGTGGGAGCATGATTGAAGTCCCATACTCATCTCTCTCTGGGTCTGATACATTTTGCACACCTCACATAGCTTAGACTGCTCTGAGCTATTTTTCTTTTCTCAGAATATACTGCCCTCAGGAATCCCCACATGTTCAGGTATCTGGAAGCTCTTCAAATCCAGTCCTTCGGGTTTTTATGAAAACTTCATTATGTAGGCATGATTCATTGATTGTTGGTAATCAACTTAACCTTCAACTCCTCTCTTCTCTTTGAAGGCTGAGAAGGTGGGACTGTAAGTCCCAACCCTCTAATTCTGCCTTGGGTCCTTCAGGTGTCCAGCACCCATCCTGAAGCTACCTATGGGCCAGTTCCCAGTCAACTCATTAGCACACAAAAAATACACTCAACACTCTGGAGGAGCCCAAGGACTTTAGAAGTTGTATGCCAGGAAAAAGGGAAGAAGATCAAATAGTTTCTCAACTATGGGATTGATTACCTTCTGAGAAAAGTGTCATTAGGCAAGGGCAATTTTGTTTTTCTTCAGACATCATGGAGCGTACTTACACAAACGTAGGAGGTGTAGCCTACTACACACCTAAACTTTACGGTGTAGTCTATTGCTCCTAGGCTACAGACTTGTATAGCATGATACTGTACTGAATACTACAGGCAACTGTAACACAATGGTAAGTACTTGTGTATCTAAGCACATCTAACCATAGGAAAGATAGAGTTGAAATACAGTATAAAAGATTAAAAAGAAAGTATACTTGTATAGGGGAATAATCTTATGGGACCACCATTATATATGCAGTTCACTGATGACTGAAATAATCATTATGTGTGCATGGTTGTATATTTTTCACATCACAGCCTTATATCCAGATCCTATGTTTTGGCAATAAATTTCTTTATTTCCTGATGATAGTGGGATTTCCTTCTATCAATTGTTACAAAGATGGCTGATGCAAGGCACAAGGGGTGGCCTCAGAGGGTAGCCTCAGAGAACAGGACTAGTGAATGACTGTGTGGGGCTAGTTACGAGTTGCAGACTGAGGTATTCAAGGACTCACCTTTCCTCCGAGTGATAGAAGGTGGCCAGGAGTCAGCAGGTGTGCCTAAGTTGAGGCTCATGTGAAAGGATTTCCCTGTAGACTCTGAGTCTTCATGGTTACTTGGTTTGTTTGTTCTATGCTATGTTTTTCTCTCATGAACCTCAAGCCTTCAGGAATCTGCTTATCTGGGCTGAGGAATAGTAGAGACAGTCCAGCATGTCCATTTTTGAGAACACAGTGAAAGAGAGGGAGGCCCCTGCACCTCTCTAGGGCCAGTTCCAAGAATGCTGAAGTCTTTCAAGGAGTACAAAAGTAGATGCTGGGGGTAACCTGCATCTTTGTGTCTGGTACAGCAGGGAAGCTGCAGAGAGGATGGCTGAGGTGGCGTCAGGAGCCAGTGAGGGCAGCCCCACCTTGTGAAGCAACCTGGGAGGGCCTAGCTCAACCCTCCTCCTAGAAACAAATGTAGCAGCTCTCTTAGACTGGTCTTGCTGTCTCTGAATTTTCCTCTCATAATTTCCATCATTTTTAAAAGCAATTATATGTAATTATATTATTTTTGAATATATAATTTTTTAAGCTACTCTAAATTGCACATAAAGTAAATGTTCTCTTGGATACTTTGCCTACTCCTACTTCTAACTGGTTTGATGGTTATCCTTTTATATAATTTTTACATGCAAAAATAAGTAGTTTTCTTAACATATATGTCATTACCACACATTTTCTTCAAATATATTTTTTCGACTATGGCATAGAGATATTTCCAGATCAGAACATAAAGAGGCACTCAGTCTTCTTAAACAGCTGCATTGCAGTGCATAGGACAAATGCATCCTAATTCCACATGACACTGTCTCTGTTGGTGGACATTTTGAGTATTTTCTTTTTATTCTATCTAAAACAATACTACAATGAACATCTTTATGCATGTCTCTTTGCGTAGGCATGTAGTGCTTCTCTAAAATAGCTATTTAGAATTTAAAATGTCAGGATAAGAAATGTACATTTAAAATTTAACAGATAATACCACATTTCTCTTCAAAAGGTCTTGCCAATTGATATTCCCACCAGTTGTACTCTTGCCACTGCCAATTTCTTTTTTATTTCTATAAATCTAATGGACAGAACAATGGACTGTCATTGTTATTAAAATTTGCATTTTGTTGGTTATGAAGGGGGCTATATGACTTTTCATGTTCTTTGTCAATCTGGATTCCTTTTTTTGTGAATTGTCCACGCTCATCCTTTCCCCAGTTTGCAATTATTTGTTTTCTTATTGCTTCTGTCACATAAGAGCTTACAATTTTGATGTCATCAACTTTATAAACTTTTTCTTTGTAGCTGGGCATTCAGTTGACTATTTTTATCTAAGAGCTCTTTTTTTTCCCCTTTAGAGAATGTTCTATTATTTATTTTCACATTCTCTCCTCTATATTTCCCCTGTTCTTGTTTTCTGAAATGTTAGATAAATTTTGGAACTTAGACATCTATTCACATTCTTTAACTTTTAAATTATTATGCCCAACTTTTTGCTGTTCTATTCAGGAAGAATTTCTGCCTTATTTTTCTTTAGTTATGTCAATTCACCATGTGGTATACTGAGTATATGAAGGTTTTATTTATAATTTTACAATAATAGTTGTGTGCATACATCCATATATGCAAACATAATTACACACATACATATTTCCAAGAACTGTGATGATTTATTTTTCATAACAGCTTATACTTTCCTCATGGAATCACTCTGGGAATGTGAATTATTCCAGATCACTCTGCAAATGTGAATTTAATCCCAGTTGGTGATCTTGTGGCAAATCACTTAACCTCTTTGTACTGCTTTCCTCATCTGTCAAATGGAGATAATAATAGTACTTGCCTCACAGAGTTCTTTCCACTCAGCTCACTCTGGGAATGTGAATTATTCCAACACAAAGTCTCACAAATTCTGCTTGGTAGCCTTGGCTCCTCTATTACTGATACTGGACTTTCTCTGGTGCTGGTGATTCTTAGTATCTGCTCATCTTTGAATCTGGCATTGTCTGTCTGCCAGGACCTATTTTACATTACCTGGTAGAAATTTGAGATGAGCCAATGGGCCAAGCGTCCCATTCTCCTGGATGAGGAGGGCCCTAGCTCTTCCTGGGGATGTCTAGATGCTCAGGTCACTACCCTAACTCTTAGGCTCAGATGCACATCTCACCATCCCACCTGTTGACAGATGATGGGATGGAGGTGAGGACAATCTGTCCTCTTGCTGCTTCTCCTGTGCTGCCCCAACCAGTTGCCTAGGCACTATCCCAGGTACCCTTCTTGCTCCCTCATTCACCACCTCTTGGCTTCACACATCTGGGGAGCAGCACCCACCTTTTGCAAAAGTCCTTTCCTATGTTAATTTGGCTTGTTTCCTTCTTCAGTCTGATCTTACCTACTTCTGTCTTTTGAAAACTCTTCACAGTTTCTAGTCCACTATAGAGATATACTTTTATCATCTAGCTTCATTATTGATTTTATAAAATACATTTTCAGTAGTTTTTCAGGCTTTGGAGTGGGAAGTGGAAGTGAGAGAGTATGCAGTTTACCATCTTTATCTAATTTCGTTCATATTTTTCTCTTTAAACTGTGTTTCAGATTAATTTATTGAATAGGTCTATTGAATTTATTTCTGCAGTACTTATTTCTGCAGTACTTAGTTGCTTTATTGATCTAGCAAATTGCCTTCACTAAAAACTTTCAGTTAAAAATATTTATCTCTCCGGGCTCAGTGGCTCAGCCTGTAATCCCGTGCCTTTGGGAGGTTGAGGTGAATGGATTGCCTGAGCCCGCGGGTTCGAGACCCGCCTGGGCAACTTGGTGAGACATCATCTCCACAATAAATCAAAAAAATCAGCCGGGCATGGTAGTGCGCGCCTGTAGTTCCGGCTACTCGGAAGGCTGAGGCGGAAGGATCGCCGGAGCCCAGCAGGTTGAGACTGCAGTGGCCGAGAGCGGCCACTGCACTCTAGTCTGGGCGACAGTGAGACCCCAACTCAAAAAAATATATATATATATTTATCTCTAATCTCTCTATTTACCCTCAAATTTCTTGTTCTGTATAACAGCCACATTAGATTACAAGCCTGGACAAGTTATCAGACCTCGTCAAGTTTACTTCACTGAGGATCCCAATAGACCAGGATAATAGAATATTTCTCACAGAGTTAACACAAAGAGCAAATGAGATTAAATGTACTACACTGAATATGTCCCCAGGCTACAATAAACATGCAAGATTTAGATATACTCATGATTTATTTTGACAAAGTTAAGAATAACTATCCAGAATTTTAAAAATTCAGTTTCTTCCTACATCCATTTTAAAAATTGCATTTCAAAAACTGATCACAGGGTAATTAAGAAAATGGATAATCCCTGCTTATCTTCCCATTGTTAGCAAACAGCTTCATACCCATTTACGGGAAAGCCTCTTAACCACGCATTGAGTTGATATGCTATTCAATGTGTAGAGACATATGAAGATGAAGTAAAGACATATTGACAGAAGGTATATCTGTCTATTTATATTTAACATCATTACTTGAACGTTTTATAAAACTTGCAAAAAACAAGCAAAGATTCTATCCCTCAATTTAGAATCCACATGAAAAATATCTTGTTTGCCACAAATGTGCAACATTGCCCTGAGCTGGATCTCAAAGTGTGTTCCTGCCAGAATCATCAGTGTCACCTGGGAACCTATTAAAAATGAAAATTCTCAAACACCACTCCAGATGAACTGAGTAGAAAACTCAGGGTTGGGAGTGCCCAGTTTACTGAGACAAGCCCAACTTTGAGAACCACTGATCTAGAGTACCTTCCTTAAGAGCAGGAATGACTGCATAATTTTACAGGTGAGAAACTAAAGTCTGGAAGAAAAATAACTTTTGTCAAGTCACAGAGGAGATTGAGGCAGAACTGAGATGAGGAGGCTGTCTCCCTGCTCTTCTGGCCTGCAGCTACTAACCTGATGAGGCAAAGCTTCCCTGGGAAGCTTAGAACTTGTCCTTCGGAATCTTCTTCATAGGGAAGGCACTGCAGCTTCTTTTGCCTTTGGTGACACTGCATATCACTGTTAGAGCAGCTTTGCGGAGAGTTCTACCAGAATTGTCACCTCTGGAAGACAGACCTGCGTGGGAGGCTGTGAGAGCCGGCAGCCACAGAGGGCCTGGGCATAAAGAGAGAAGGCTCTGGGTACTCCACACAGGGCTGGGGTTCCCCAGAGGATGGCAGGAGGTGTGGTGCTGGGAGTAGACATGGCCTAATGGGACGGCATCACAGACTTCCCTGTTGTCTGTGATCCTGAGGAGACTTAGGGAGTTTATTTTAGTTTGCTTTGAGAAGTCGGCTCCTCCAAGACACAAGCTGGCACTGGCAAAGCAAAAGAACGTAAGGCTTGATTGAAAACTGACTTGATTATATCAACATGTCTAATGTCTCTCTTCTGTTTCTCCTTTGAGATATGGGGACAACTGGGAGTCTCACATGAGAAAAGAGTCACTTTTCGGTGGCAAGTGCACTCCCAACATCACAGGACAAAGGAGAAAGGAAAAGCAGGGCTTTGCTTTCCTCTGTCCTCAACACACACACACACACACACACACACACACACACACACACACACACACAAGGACTCACTATAAGTACAGGTTAAGAGGAGATGAGAAAGATTAAAAATGGGTTATCTGCATGTGGAAACGTATATACACTTTGAAATATATCTATATCTTTACATTTTATAACATGTTATAATATATATAGTATGTATAGCATGTATGTGTGTGTATGTGTGTGTGGTAATACATATAGTAATTTGTAGAATCCAGGCAAAGACTAATTTCTATTTGACTCCAGAGACTCTCATATCTCCAGGGTTTCTAACAGAGTGAAATCTTTACTGACTGAGAAATCTCCAGCAAGTAACTTTTATTGTTGTGTCTCAGTTTTCTCGTCTGTAAAGTGGAAAAATAAGATAGCTATTGTGAGTTTCAACTTTGTAATGCATACAAAGAGTTTAGAGCCATGTGCATAGAAAGCACTATATCAATTTAGTGATTGCTAATATTTTCCTCTCTGAGATCCTTGGACAATAAACTCAATATTCTCAACTTAATGCTCTTCTTTCAGAAGCTATCTGAGCCTCTGGGTGTGGCCTGTGTGCTGATGGGAAAGCCTCAGTTCTATATCCCTGCAGCTGTGCTGCATCCTTATCCTGTGTTTGGGCAGCCTGCTACCCTCTACCTGGATCTCTGGACCAGTTTAACAATGAATAAGGAAGGATGCGCTCCTTCATGGCAGGAAGACCAGAGGATGGCTGAAGAAAGAAGTGAAGAAGAAGGAAGAATAGTGTAGGTTTTTGGCACATCCCAGGGAGGAGGGAACCAAAAGCCGTGTCATGATCGGGCCAGGTGTATCTCAGGCCTGCCTGAAATTCCAACCTCTCCTCTTAACCAAAACTCATCTCATCCACAGTTCTCCTGTGGGCAGAAAGCAGAGGCAAGGGACCAGAACACCTCCTCACCTCCTACTCACCCCAGTCACCTGCAAAGAGTAGGGCTGTGCTCCCAGCATTTTGTCCTCAGGGACTCACTGTGGCACATGCCAATGAACCACACTTTTTTGGAGCCCAGCATTATTTCCAGGAGGACTCTCTGGGGAGAAGAGGAAGAAGGGCCATAGAGGAGTGAGCTGCAGCACAGAGAGCTCTGGTGCCCCATTTGACCATTCAGTTGAGGCCACTCTTGGCAATTGCTAAGCCCAGTGAAACTTTTACTTTTCCTCTGCTGGTAGCATGCTGCTCTGTTAACCACTTCCTTTTCTTCTTCACGTCACATTCTCCTCCTATCTCTCTCCGCATTCTACCTGGCTTTGCCTCCTTTTTAGATTTTTAGCCCTGTTCCTCCCATGGTTCACCATTTTACACAGATGCCACACGTCAGCTCCTTCAGCCAGCTTGGGAGACATGGCTCCAGTGCATACTCCAAGAAGAGGTGCTGTGGTTCAGATTACTTGGCTTAGGCCCAGAGAACCATCCAAGGGACCTCATACCCCAGCCAAGCTGGGACGCCAGCACTGTGCTTGGTCCTGGGCCGAGGCGTTGTGCCTGCCAGCAGCGTAGGAGAGCCCTGGGATTTTATAACTCTCCTGGCCTGGGCTCCTCCATTGCAATTAGCCATTCCTATTGGTCATGGACAGATGTCCCTGGAAGAAAATAGAGAAACAAGTCCAGGTAGCATGTGCAAAGCATAAATGACAAGACTTTGTGATTTATGTTGCTAGGTTCTTGATGGCAAGTATTAATATTTAAAAAAGAATTTTCAGAAAGCCAGCTCTCAAAGAGTCCGCTCTCAATTGGGCTTGAGAAAATACACTGTTTTGCTGTTGCTTCACCAGCATTGCGTTGTCCAATAGAGTGATCCCTGCATTGCTCAGAAGGGCTCTCTCCAAGTATGCACTTTGCCAGCCCTTGGAAGCCCTGCCATTTTGCTCATCAACATGCTTTTGCTTAAGTTTTTATGAGACAGGCGGCATTCCACCCCTGTTGTTTCCAAAAACCACAGCTCAGCATGTTTTCCAGAAATCATTTTAATAAGAGACACATGAAAAACTCAAACACCTCTTTAGCATGTGTGAAATGAAATTAAAAAACAGTTACAAAAATACCAAGTCATCTGGTGGGTGAATTCCCATCAAAGGGTAAAGGAGAATCTATGCTTGATTCCTGGGTGAGATATCAGTTTCCTAGGAGAGACAGAGTGAAGCTTACCTTCCAGAAAGATTTATTATAATGGGGAGGCAAAGAAGGCCAAGAAAAATAATGCAGCTTGGTTTAATTAACTGAGTTGAATGCATGTTTTCCTTCTGTCATGGTAGCTAACTAAAGGTTTCTGGCCTGACTCACTGAGTCTTTCCACCCTTTACAATCCTTCCACCTTTTATTCTTCTCAGTCTCTGTTCAGTCCTAAAATTCTACAGACCCCTTTAGGAAAATTCACCATTTCACAAGTTGCCCACATATTCTGATGGCCTCATCTGCACTGGGTAAGTTCCTTAGTCTTGGTATTATGTTTCTGAACTTCTGAAAAGGCCAGGTTGAAACTTTATTACATATTGTCAGTGGGGCTATCAATTGATGCAAATTTTGTAGAGCAATATGTCATCAAATATATTAAAATAAAATAAGCTCATAGTCTTTGACCAAGATTCCACTTTTGTGAATTAATAATACAGAAATATATTCTCAGATATGTAGAGATGTATGCATGTGGGATACATCATGAATTTGTTTTCAAAAACCCAACTTTTCTTTGAGAGGGAACTTGCTCAATAAATCATTCTCCAACAGAGCAGCGGAATAATTTAAAATAACCTATAGAATAGCATGCTTTAGCCAGGCGTGGTAGCGCACGCCTGTAGTTCCAGCTACTTGGAAGACTGAGGCGGAAGGATCGCCGGAGCCCAGCAGGTTGAGGCTGCAGTGGCCGGGAGCGGCCACTGCACTCCAGTCTGGGTGACAGAATGAAACTCCAACTCAAAAAAAAAAAAAAAAAAGAATAACATGCTGCCATTGTAAAGACTAAGATGGATCGATTAAATGAATTGCAATGGAAAGATGCAATTCATTTTAGTGAAAAACTAAATTTTAATATAACATATTCGGTAAACATTACCTTCATAAAACATAGAAAATGCATAGTAATACAGTCTGAAAGAATGTACTTAACATGCTGCTGGTAGTTCTGGGAGTTTGGAAAGGGCATTATAGGAACATAGCAATTCTTTACCCTCCCTGAGCATTGTGATAGGGTATGTTTCACACCTGCTGATACTCATAGACATCAAGGTATTTTCACTCATTTCTGCTTAGCTGCTTCCATCAAGCCTGTGACCAAGTCTTGAAAGGCTTTTCTGTCTTCTTCACCTGTCTGATTACATCCCCATCCTGATGAAATAAAAATGCTTCTATGGGGAAAGGGTAAGACTGAGTGGGAAGGTAATGGGTTAAAGAAAGGAGATAAGGCATTTGAGTGCATAATTCACATTTGTCTCTATAATGTTTTGGTTATTTTTATAGGAGTTATTACCACAAAGATTAAACAATGCAAAAAATGAAAAAGAAAAAAAACAAGCATAGAAGCAAACTGCTTTATTAATCATATGAGCAGTTTCCCAGGGCATGGCCATCTGGAGTCTTGGTCCTTGGACACCTTTTAAGGAGGAAGAGAAGCCCAAGTCCACAAAACCATTTTGTTGTAATTTGGACGCAGACAACATTGAGAAGGCCCATTTAAGACGTCACTGACATGGAGGTGAGCCATAGTTAGCCTCAGGGAGCAATGAGGCAAGAGCAGGAAACCCAACGCAGAGTCTTTACACAGGGAGAATGAGGAGGGGCCACTGTCAGAAGCCCAGCCAGATTGTCAAACTTAAGCATCTCACAGAGCCTAGGAGCAGACCCTTCCCTCCTTTACTGCAGAACCTGCAGACTCCCAGCAGGTACAGGTACAGGGCGGCACTGGAGGCGGAGCTACTCTCAGCGACTAGGGGAACTAGGAGAGCATAGGCAGTGTCAAAGGTATGCCCCAGGAGTACCTCCAAGTCCCTCCCTCTTGCATGATCTTTACTCACTCACCTTCCCCTAGTGATGTATAGGCTCTGGCAGTCAGCCCAGCCTCAGCCTTTTGGTGCAGACACCACCCTACCAGGTCTCAGGAATACCTGAGCTCACGTTCAATCCTTGTGCTAAGATCTCAGCCTCCTGTAAACTTTCAGGATCCTTGTGTGCACATGCACACCTAAGGGATGAAGATTATTTTAAACTTTCTTCCTAATCATTTCTTTTTCCTGTGAACTTTAGAACATTCTTTTCCTGCCACTCTTAGTTAGGCACATCACCTGATACCCTCCTGGGTAACTGCTTCTTATCTGTGGTCTGAGGCTTTCACTTCTTACATGCCTGTGCTTTCAGTTAAATGTCACATTGATTAAATCAGTGGTTCACTGGGCAAAATATATTCTCTCCAATTTTCTTGAGATATACCCTTTTCTGGGACAAAAGGCTGTTGTTCCAGTATTTTAGACCAATTTTTACTTCAATGCTAGCCTTGAGTCTTAACCCTGACCTTAACACCAACTTTAACATAGACCTTTCCCTTTCCTCTTTCAGAAGGCATCCTGCAATGAGATATTATATATTTGGTATAGGGAATGAGATAACTTTTCCCATAGTAGCAGATATAATGTTAATCTAAAAACAGTTTCAATATGGTATGTAGAAGAATCCTATTTCCTGTCCTCTCCCGGGCCCCATGCCTGGGTGTCTTGCTTTCTAGATACCGGGTGTGGGATCTCGAGTAGCATCTCTAGGAAGCCTCTGCAGGTGTCTATCTGGGCAGCTTTGATGCATAGATAGTTTTGTCTATCTATGCAGCTGTGATGCTGTGCTGGGGTTGCCCTTTAAAGTTTCTTAATGTTCTCATTCACTTCTTTGCCCAGGTGCAATCAGGTAGTCATCAGCCAGCACATTCCACTTCTTGGGTCAGGTTAAGCACAGATGGGATGGGTCCTGGGAAAGAGGCTTTACCCACTGTATCAGTTTCCTGCAGCTGCTATAACAAATGACCACAAGCTCAGTAGATTTGAACAAAATAACTTTATTCTGTCACAGTCCTGGAGGCCAGAAGGTATCTGTAGGGATGCACTCTGTCTGGAGGTTCTAGGGGATGGTTCTTCCTGGCCTCTTCCAGCTTCTGGTGGTTTCCCTAGCATTCCTGAACTGCAGCCCATCACTCTAAGGCCTGCTCTGCCTTCACAGAGCCTTCTTCCCTGTGCAAGTCTTCAAAACTCCTTCTGCTTCTCTCTTATAAGGCATGTGGAAGCATTTAGGGTCCACCTGGATGATCCAGGATAAGCTCTTCCTCTTCAAGGCCCTTAACTTAATCATAACTTTTGCTATACAAGGTAATATTTACAGTCTTGGAGATGAAATGTGGCGTACCCCATTGCAACCCCTATGGTATTAATGCAGCTGAAGACAGAATCAGATATCTGTATTGGAGGGGTGTTAGAAACTCAACCCACACAAACGGTTCTTTTAAAACTAACCAAGTCCAGCAGTGACTTGATGCCCAGGTAAGCTGTGTTTCTCTTTTCCAGGTGCTAAGTCACCTGAACACAATTCTTCTATGCAGTTCTGACCCTTGTGTGCATGCCTGTAGAGCTAATTCAAGATCTGTGTGCTGTGTTTGTCCCCAGAGACTTCTCAGCCAAAGGTTCAGAGCCTTATTTTGGAAAATGAGTGGAAATGAGGATGCTAGAGTGTAATAGCGGAACATCTGGGCTTGCCTTCTGCTCTGTCATTTACTAGGCCTCTGTCCTTGGACAAGAAACTTTGCTGCTTGGTTTTTTTAATCCATAAAGGGAGCAAGAAAGATCTCTACCTTTTCGAATTTTTGTGAGGATTAAATGAAAAAAAGTGTGTGGGCATTCTACCCTAATTCTTAGCACAACACCTCCAGGCCAGGATTAATGGCACTGCCTAGGAGAGGGAGCCATGGACAGGCTGCTGGTCTTTCTGGCACCTATCCATGGAGAGGTCTGGCTTGGGTCTTGCCTCCCTACTCTGCTTCCCAGCTCTGTTCAGGAAGTTTCAAGGACTTAGTGGGCACCTCTCACCTTCTCCCACTGAACCTGAGAAAGCAATAAAAAATCAGAGGTCTCTATGCAGAGAGCAAGACATTTGCCTCTGAAAGAAGATGGATTCCTCATGAGGCAAGATGATTTCTGTGTTTCCTGTATCTCTAATATTCAAAGATACCAAGACACGCCAAAGATGAGGCCAGAGCAGTGTGCTGTGAATAGGAAGAAATTAGCACTCCATTCTGTATTGAGATCTGAAGGGTCAGTACAGTTGAAACAGCTCCCTCTGGACCCAGAGTGAGGGATTACAGGTACTCAGGGCCCTGGATGGGCCCCAGTGCATGCCCTGTTCCTCAAATCCTCTTCACTTGGAATGCCTGGCCATCATACTTGCTACAATCATCATCATTGTTAATGCAGCCATATTAACAGACTCCAAGGAAGACTCAGCCCAGACCGCCTGAGACGTGGTCTGACTCCTCCCGATTTGTACCTCTGACTCCGAGGCCCTTTGGAGGCCCCTCCCTTCTCACTCATTCCCTGCCACAAACTCACTCCCATCCCCCTACCTGCCTCATTCCACCCGAGCCACCAGCCACAGCTAAGATGAAATGAAACCAAACTGAGCTGGTGTCAAGAGGCAAAGCCTTTTGGGATTCTTACTAAATCCATCCGGGATCTGTGGCTTATTTATGAACTCATATGGCTTTTGACTTCTCCGACTTTTGCCAAATTGCTGACATGTTCTTAAATTATCCAGTTTGTGTTTATTCCTTCTTCTCTGTTTTTTAGTAAGATAAAGCCCCACACATGTAGCCCTTGTCTGTGTATAACCCTGATGGTTCTCTGGGCCCGTGAGCCACCCTGACCATAGCTCTTAGGAACACAAAAGCAGAGTGGTGAAGAGGGGGGCAGTAAATGTGTCTTTTCAATTCATCTATGTAGCCATGTAATAGAAAAATGTTTTGGGAATTAAAGGAATTCACAGGCGGCATTTGTGCTTTCACAGGATGAAGTTTAATGATCCAAGCAGATCCAGAAAACTCCCAGTTGGTTCAAGGACTGACATGATGACAAGTTTCGAAGATCGGTTAATCCAAAAGCCACGAGTGGTTTTACAGCACAGAAATGGAATGTAGCTTTGGGGACCTGCTAGAAATGTCCCAAAAGATTGTGCCTGTGGGCTGTCATCCGAACTCCACCCTAGTCCTCCTCCTCTGTCCCATCTGGAAGATACTAAATAATGCATCTCAAATTTAGCACTCCTGCAAGGTTCATACTGGGGCTGGTTAACACGTTATAACTTTCGAATTAAAGACAGAAATGCTCTGTCCTCATCCTGTATCTAAGGAATTACTCTGTAGATTGCTGGCAAGAGAACATCAAAAGTGGGGCATTGGGGGAGCACAATCCTCCTCCATTGTAACTAGGATTGTCACTTCCTAAAAGAAAATGCTCACTTGCCTTAACTAAGTCCGTTGTCATCCTGCTTCTAATGTCACTCTGGACATTAGAAGCCATTGCTGCATTGGATGTATCAACATAGCTCTGTG
>CAUYQG010192471.1:0-11716 GCA_963574415.1 Tarsius wallacei
TTTAATCATTGCATATGTTAGAAAAGGCCAAATGGCATAGTGGGAAATGGAAAATTGAACCATGACATTCCCAGGTTAGCTGTGAGTACTTCACATAAACGTGTTCTTCTCTTCATGCTCGACTGCACAGAATTCTTCAGCTGTATCAACAGCAAAGACGGAAGACAGAAGGGCCTCAGCTGCCCGGACTCACTTTGCGGCCGGGGGGTGGTTCTCAGCGCACCTGGACTTTGTCCATCAGGCCGGCCTTGGAAGCTGGTTCCCAACATAATATGATATAGTCTTTACTATTTTCTGTGACACAAGTATGATTCTAGCCTAATCCTGTCAGGTAATGCTTTATCTTTACTGCTGGGGAGATTTAGAAATGCAGTATCCCTAGAAATAAAATATCATTTCCTTTACTGAATCAAGGGCATCTGTCTTCTAGTTTTGGTATCAAGTGTAAGATATAAAAAGGCAAATTAGAGATAGAGTCTCCTCTGATTAAAAGAAATCAAATTTGGCAATGGGTTCTGGAAATGCTGCAGTCCTTTAAATACTGGCTGACACCAGTATGCACTGATGTCATCATTAGGTCATAGAACTCTGCTGATTTCTTAGTGATATCTTGAATTATAACTGCCCTGCTGATGTGGCCAACACTAGTCAGGACTGTGATTTGGTGAAGAAACAGTCTCTTGAGTGATTTGTTATTGATTGTACAAATTTGGTTGTTATTATCAACTAGCTCTCTGAGTGCTGAGTTTCACAGAGAGAAGTCCTGGTTGAGAAACTCTCTAAAGAATTCAACCATGAAGCGGAAGCAAAAAACAAAACATCTGGAAAGCAGGTACACCCCCTGAATAAAAAGAAAAGGGGTACGTGTCAAAATATTCTCAGAACCCAGGTGGACCAGGAATTTTCTCCCAAAAAAGGAAGAAGAGGGGATTCCTAGTTGTGGTGGCGGTAGATAGAAATAATAGCAAGAGGGGAAGAGACTAAGGAGGGAGGAAAGATGGGGGAGAGAAATGTACACACTATCCTAGTCTTTCTTAGGCTTGGTCGACTGAGAGGAAATAGAAGGTTTAGGTGACTTGAGTCCTTGTGTTTGCCACTTAACCTGTGCTGGGTACAGAAAGTCAACCTGGATTACTGTCAAAGACATAATGGTTGGTTAGTTTAGACTAGTTATTCTTTAAAAAATGTGTTTCCATTTATTTGATATCTTTTGAAGACACTGGAGAAATAAAATTTTAATATAGTTCTAATGACACTTTCTTCTTTTATTGGCTAATAGAGGTGAAGGAAACAATTATTCACTTCTGACTCCTATTTTAAATACCTGCGTAATGAACATTTGTATACCTAATCCTGAATTGTACACCACATCTTTAAAATAATTTTAAAAATTTGTATGCTTATTATGCAAAACAGATTTCTTAAACTAGTTCCTGACAAGATTGATGCCTCTGAGCCCTTCCTATTTAGGAATGTTGAAACTAACGCTGGTATTCATAATTTATGATAATTCCAATAGTATTTAAAATAGAAGTCAGAAGTGAATAATTGTTAATACAACACTATCCAACTAATGTGAAAACAAAAGAAAAACAAAAGCATACACATGTTTACAAGGTGATGGTTTGTTTACTACTTAACGGTCAAAATTTTGTAAGCACTTTGGTGTTAGAAAAAAATTGCTAGAATACTTATTAGTAATGAATGAACTGAATACAATCATTTAAGTCTATTGATTATAGTAATATTTCTATTAGGCTAGATTTTTACTCATTTATTTTCAAATATAAAACTGTATGTCTTTTTAAAAGTTTACTATGACAATTATTAGTTCTCTCTAACCCCTAGATGATGTTTCATTTCGCGTCTCTTTTTTTCTTCCTGGTTCTGTTTTAATTTTTGACCCACAGCAAGTAATCTAGGATCAACCTATTTCTGGTGGATTTCTGGAGCATAAACTAGAAGCTTCTTTCCTGTTATACTTCTTCTAGAATCAGAAAGGTTTAGCAAAGAGTTTCTCCACATGGTCTCAATATTCTTTTAAGAAAATTAGATACTTTAAACACTTTATATTCAAAAGAGAGCTGGTGAGTTATCCTAGGAATATTCTATCTTCTCAAAAAATTTGCTTTTCTTTCATAAAAAGATATTTTTTCAACAACTTCACACACTTCAAGTCACCTATTTGCACAATGCATTTTTTCAGTATATTGCATTATTATTTTTTTTAAATTATGGTTAAATACATATAAATAAAATTTGCCATTCTGTCCATTTTTTGTGCATAATTTAGTGGCATTAATCACATTCACAATGTTGTGCAACTATCACCATTATATATTTTCAAAACGTTTTCATCATCCCAAACAAGAGTTTTGTAATCAGTAGATAATAACTCCCTATTTCACTCTCTCCATACTCTGGTAACCTCTTATTTACTTTCTAAGATAAAAAAAAAAAAAAAGGAATTATTCAGTATATTCTTCATCTAGTTGATTAACTTGGCTTTTCTTTCACATTATTTTGGAATCTTTGCCAAATTATTATGGAAACATGATGCTCTCGGATGAAAAACCATTTAGCCAAGATTTCAGAGAAAAAAAGTTTCAAGATTTAAAAAACAATAATACTAGCATGAAATTAAGGCTCAAAATAATGCATATCATATCAAATTATTCCCTTTTCTTTCGATGAAATCTGAAATACTTTTTAAACTTAAAAAATATATTTTGTTGAGAACTAGATATATGTGAGTTATGCATATATATAAGGAAGAACCCCCCAAAAAACAGAATTATTTTTTGGAGGGCAAGTCCCTTGTAGTACAGATTTTCCCCGCTAGGCAAGTGTTCTAAGAACCCATTGGCATCAGTGTACCAATGTTGTGAGCATTGTTGTGAGAGGTTGTGCTCGGCTTCAGTGAATTTTTTTTTTTTTTTTTTTTTATTTTGAGTTGGAGTCTCACTCTGTCACCCAGACTGGAGTGCAGTGGCCGCTCCCGGCCACAGCAGCCTGGACCTGCTGGGCTCCGGCGATCCTTCCGCCTCAGCCTTCCAGTAGCTGGAACTACAGGCGCGCGCTACCACGCCCCGCTAATTTTTTGATTTATTGTAGAGATGAGGTCTTGCTTGCCCAGGTGGGTCTCGAACCCGCGGGCTCAGGCAATCCACTCACCTCAGCCTCCCAAAGGCGCGGGATTACAGGCTGAGCCACCGAGCCCGGCTCAGTGAATTTTTTTTTGGAAATTCTTTCAGCGCCTTTGCCTGTTTCATGATGGTTGATAAGTGCACCTGCCTTCCCTGCGCTAAGTGTACAGAAGTTTTATTTACCAAAAACAACACGACCCAGGAGCCCCACCCTCCCTATTCATCTAATCTTGCCCCAAGTGGCTTTTTTTGTTTCGCTGGATGAAAAATTTCTCAAAGGGAGACGTTTTGCTGATGTGGAAGAGATGAAGAGAAAAAACTGGCAGAAGCACTAAACAGCATCAAAATTTTGAGCAGTGGAAAAAGCATCTCCACAGGTGTGTTGCATCAAACAGAGAGTACTTTAGAGGTGATTGAAGTTTAAACATGTAAGAATAAATACACAAATTTTTATAAATAAATTCCGTTTTGGGGGGTCCTCCCTCTTACATTACTCATCCAATTAAAAGAGAAGTAAAAACAAAAATGTCATTTTTACTGTCTGAAAACTTTTACTCCATTTTCTTTCTTATTTCTCTGGACTGTTCCTGGAATAATAATAGTTTAAACTTTTGAGGAAAGCTACCGCATTTCCAGTTCTGTTCCCACAGTCCTAGAGTTACTTTTTTGCACTGTACTTAACTTTCCAAATTCTCAGGCCCCCATGCAGTGTTAGTCTCTTTGGTTTTGAGTCTTGTCTTTCTGCCCTGCCTGCATTCCATAAATTAGAACATGTAGTTTCTGGCAGTTCTGCCACAGTTTAATCCCAGATGTGTGTGGCACGCATCACAGACCTATTTAACTACTAAACTTTTCCTGAAGAGGCAGGCGAAAAAGCAGTTTTTTGCCACTTAATGAATAGATTTGCAGTGGGGAACGTTTTCTTCATAGGTATCCATCTGTCTGTTAGTGCCAGTTGAATAAGTTCCCATGCACTACAAAGGCAACTAGTCCAAAATTAAAGATTGCCTTGAAATATTCTATATAAAAACTTCACTCTATTTATTTAAACCCTGAATGCCTAAAGTGACACCATAGGTTTTTAGTCTGGGAACAATATTAATTAGATTTTGATTATATCTTACCTAAAACTAGATTCAATACATGCATATTATTTGATTTAATTGTTTTTGAATATATGCTATTTTAAGTTCTAGAGTGCTAATAAATACAATTATTTTATTACATTATTTAATGAAATATGTATGGAATGTTGCATTCAAAAATCCTCAAAGTTCTTCTTAATATGAATACTAATGAATGTTTTTTTGACATTGAGAACTCAAATGACTCGAATATATTTTGATTCTGAAAACTTACCTTTTTAGTTTACTAAAGTGATGGATGAGTTAGAAGTCACTCTAACTGTACTATTTTCTATATCTTAAACACTTATTGAGCAAAGATATATAAGTATCAGGTTTCCTTTTGAAGATTACAAGCAAAGCATACAGTAAGCAGTACATTAAGAATTAAAAGACATATAATACAATTATTTGTCCATGAGTTTACACATGGAGCATAGGTATAGTGTCTAAGTAAAGTGAAGAAAACCTAGCAATTAAGCATGAATTTTAAAACAAGGATTATGTTTTAATATCTAATTACTGATTTTCTGAATAGTCACAGAATGCACAACTAAAATGTGTATTGGTGTTTTATAAATGATATTTTATAGTCAGATTTATCATTGCCTGTTTGGTAGTACCTTAAGTCAAAATTAAATTTGGTAGCACCTTAAGTCAAAATTAAATTAGTGTAAATTTTTTTTTTCTGTTTTCATCTTTCTCTTAAATCTTGATATGTGCTATTTGGTTATTCTATGGAAGGTCATGCTTTGTATTTTTTTTTCCAATAATTATTTAAGCAAGGTCTTGCACAATGACTCACACCCATAATTTCAGCACTTAGGGAGGCTGAGACGAGAGGATTGCTTGGGCCAAGGAGTTCCAGACTAGTCTGGGTAACACAGGGAGCTCTCACTTCCACAGAAAATTTAAAAAAAAATTAATTGAACCTGGTACCTGTAGTCTCAGCTACTCAGGAGACTGAGGCAGAAGGATCACTTGGGCCCAGGAAGTCAAGGCTGTGGTGAGCCATGATCATGCCGCTGCACTCCAGTCTAGGTGACAAAGTGGAACTACATACATATTTAAGCATATTACTAAAAAATTCATGACCTAAATTCCACAAAGACTTTATTAAATAATTTACTACTAGTAGTAGACTTCATTTGAGACAAAATAACTAAAACATAAGCCAAATTTTAATATTTTATTTAATTCGTATGATTATTTTGCATATATAATCTATTATATAATTAAATTTTAAAATTTACTTTGTAGACATTTCTAGGATCCATTATGTAAATTTAGCAGCATAGTTATATGCTTATACTTGATAAATACTTTTTCTTTAAGGTAGGAACAGATTATTTAGGTGATAGACACTAAAAATTAGACTGAATCCTGCATTTTAATTCTTTATATCCAGGGATATAGTTCATTGAAGAAATCTGGACTGAGATTCCAAAAGCTCCTGCTGCTTAACCTAAGAGCTGCGTTTTAATTAAGTGTGTTTAGCCAATAAACAAATCTCCTTTGATTCTCAGAGGCTGGTGATATAAACATGAGTAAGAAGTTATCACTTCCCTGAAGGAAATTTTAGTACAGTCAGTTGGGTAATGATTAGCATTTGAATAGAGTTTTCCTTAGTAAAGCACTATCACACACGTGGATTCAATTGATGGATATTTGTAACTTGTAGTTTATAAGTGTTTGCTTGATTCTTAGATAAATCTGATGGTTTAATACAGAAACATCTTTTTCTCTTATCACCAAACTATGACCTTGTGTATATGACACATTTTACAAAAATATGTCACGGGAGATAAAGAAGACAAGATAATGTGGCAAATTCCTGGTTAAACTAAGCATAATTCCCTCAAAAATCTATTCATTATTCTGTTCTCATACTGTGGAATGAGTATGAACACTAGTTCAGTAATACTGTTTTTACATCTTCTTGTTGGGAAAAATAAGCAAATGTTCAGGACAGAATTATCAAAATAGATTGTGGATGTTGGTTAATTCTGTAAAGGCCAAAGTGTAAACATACATTTGTCATGAATTCATGTTTGGTACTATCGCCTCTAACAAATTCAAATCATCTTCCAATACTTCCCAATAGCCAATGCCAAGCTTAAAGTGTAGACCTTTTCGTTTTTGAATGACTAATAATACTTTGGATCATTAAAAGATACTTCAGTTATCTATTTCAAATATTTACCAGATAATTTGCAAAACTCTTCTTTGGTTTGATTAGCCTTGTCTGAAATACATGATGGGAATGAAGGAAGGAATTGTTCAGCTTGTAGTTGGCAAGAGAGTTCTATTGCTGAATAAGATCATAAGTTATGGCTGGAATGGTTTGGTAAAATTTTTCCACTATGCAAAGCCATTTTCTGTCAAAATGGAAAAAGCAATCGCAATTGTAAAGGCGGGGAACTCTGGCAGTGCACGGAGAATGTGGTTCCTTCACTTTTCCTTGAGGAGGGACCTATGAGTTCCAGCTATTGCAGCTTGGTCCGTGGCTGTATTGCCAGGAGAATATTTGACACCTAGATTAATGACAAGTTTGAGTTCTTGGTTCAGAATTCTTCACTCAAAGTGTTCCAAGAACCTTTGTCAGTAAAGATTCTGACATGCATTTTACTGCGGTGCTTTCCCAACTTAATAACAGAAACAACAGCAAACATTTGTGAGTGCTTATGTGCTTTAAAAGTTTAAAAGTATTTCCATGTATTAGCTTATTTAATTCCCACATTAATACTATGTATCAAGTACATTTTTTAGCCTCCCTTTGAAAGATGAAGAAAGAGAAGCACAGAGAAGTAAGTACCTTGCCTGGGGTTACATAGTGAGTCTGTATATGGAAACCATACATCTACCGCTGTTCTTTAGTGTCTTGGTATTAAGAATGAAGCAGTGTTCAAGAGAAAAATCTACAGTTTCTTCTGTAGGCCCTTAGGGCTTTTTTCAATAGCTTTTATTTGGTAAAGTTTTTTGGGGGGTAGAGGAAAGAACAGAAGTATGTAAATTCCTTCAGAAATATGAATATACAGAACGTAAGTGTTGTCAATTATTTTTTCTACTTCAGTATTATAGCTTTATAAGTATATGATTTTTGTCAACAATGTTAGGAGTATTCATTGTACATTTAATGTGACATACAATTGGAAAATTTGATAGTTTTCCTTATTTTTGTTTGTTTATTTTATTGTTTTAGCCATAAAATTAATACTGAGAAATAATTAAATAGTGCTCACATAATGCTATTCATAAGATTATTATTTTTAATTCGTATTTTGCATTCAGATGTTATAATTTATTATTAAGAGATGTTCCCTGTAATCCGTGTGTATGCAATACAAATAAATGTGTGCAGGAATTCTGGGCATTTTATTCACTGTCATATTCCCAAGAACAGGAAAAGTTCCTAGCACATACTTAGTGTTCAATGAATATTTGTTGAGTGTATTCATGAGTTGATGAATGATGAAGTTAATTGCCTTGAGCTTATTCAAATATATACTTTTGCTTTTTTCTACTAAATATTCAAAGTTATTGTTGATGAAGAAAGTCACTAATAACATGAGAAGCAGCAAAAAGCTGAGAATATTGTACTCTTTCTCAATCCCCACCCTAAGCTGATTTTTAAAAAATTTATTATTTTTATTATAAAGATGTGGGGTACAATTCAGGGTTAGGTATACAAATGTTCATTATGCAGGTACCCTTGTTGATGAAAGCTCCTTGAAGAAGGGGATCTTTTCATTCATTTCTGCATTCCTAGCACTCACATCGTACTCCATAAGTAGCTGATAAAAGAATAAGTGAATAATTCAGCACACTGAATTACTTAAGCTCTTACCCTTTTAGTCATACCTACTTTGAACAAGTCTCAAGTGCAGCAACTTCAGTGTTTGGGGAGCATGTTACCAAAGGTGAAAGACAGGAATAAGGGGCGACACAATCTGGCAGCAACAATCATACATTTGTGAATTGAATGTAGTCTCATAGGCTGAGCACAACTGCCCACTGGAACTTAGCATTTTTTACTTTTATTTTTAGAGACAAGCTCTCCCACTGCTGCACAGGCTGGAGTGCGGTGGTGCAATCATAGCTCACTGCAGCCTCGAACTGCTGGACTCAAGCAATCCTCTTGCTTCAGCCCGAGTAACTAGGACTACGGAAGTGCACAACTACAACTGGCTATTTTTCTTATTTTTTGTAAAAACTGGGTCTCCCTATGTTGCCCAGGATGGTCTTGAACTCCAGGCCTCAAGTGATCCTTCTGCCTGAGCCTCTCAAAGCACTGGGATTACAGGCACTTGCCACCACACCTGGCTGCCCTCTGGAATTTTGAATCTTTATAGTAACAACACCAAGAGAACCCTTAGGTTCTCCTTTCTATCTCCTTTGTCATTCAGATTTAGTATAGATTTTAGTTCCCATGACCTCGGGATATGTTTTCCTGAAGTCGGCTCAGTCTATTGGCACCTTGTACAACAAGTGTAGGTTTCTTGAGACAAGGAATTGCTTCAAATATTTTAAGATAGTTCCAATATTCAGCTGTTACTTTATACCACCACACTACTTGAGGTGTCTATATCTTCCATGGCATGCTTGACTGTGCCTTCTCTTCCTGATTACTGTCCCTAGGGCTGGTCCTAACTTTTCTGTGTTAATAACTTATTGGGCAGCAATATTAAAACAGAATTGAATGATGAATCAGTGTTAAGCTCAAAGTGTGCAGTGATTTGCTATAGTATATGTTCTCAGAAAGAATAGATACTCAGTGAATGTTATTGAAGACTTGACTGATTGAGCTCTACTCATACGTCTCATGTTTTCACTTACAATATGTGGTCCTTCACATGCACTTCCTTCGTAGACATGTTCACATGTTGACCCCTCCTCTTTTACATCTATGTGTAAGTTTCTAACAGTAAATTTCCATCAGTATACCCTATTCCTTCATACTAATGCCCCTACCCATTTATAACCTCCTACACCTTGTTCAGTTGTGTGTTTTGGAAAGTCTAAAATAAATATATTATTTTTTAAAGTTTTCTAATTTTTTTAACAGAAGCTCCATAGCCTACTCCCACCTCCCCACATGGTGAAACAGCGAAACTGCTGCAGGCAGACAGTGACAACAGGACATCAGGAAATACCTGAGAAGGTTAGCCCAGCCTTAACATGATGTTTTCAGGAGTTTGGATAGCACATACAAGCATCACTCCCCCACCCCCACAAAACCATGCAAGTCCAAAAATCATGTGGTATTCAAAAAATACATATGCAAAAGTTGTACTTTAACAATTAGATCTCTTTGAATATTAGTTATTAAATAAAGGCCATGAATAACATGATTAACAGTCACAAAACAGTTCTCATCATATAAATTATCATATTTTCGGTCTCTGTTTTATGTTTAAATTCCACAGAAGAAAAGAAGTATGATAACATCATGAATGTCAGCAATATTTTCTTTGTAAGGATCCAAAAATATTTTAAGGAACGTTTATGGTGTTTTTAAAATCTTAAGCTTTAACTTCCAAGCTGTCATGACAAATGAGTCCATGTTAGATTATTTATACTTTCTCTCTTTTTTTTAGATTAGAAAATATGGTTTATTTAAAAGTAAATTAGAGAAAGAGAGAGAGAGAAAGAAAAGATTTGCCTTCCCAAGGTATGGAAGGGGGCCAAAGCCAGGAAGAATGTTGACTGCCATGGCTCAAAGATCACATAGCTACACCAGAGTCTAGCAAGGCAATGACCAAATATTTACACTTTCTATGAGCAAAGTATACCTTTTGAATGTTTATCTTTATATATATTAATTGCAGGAAATTAATTTTGGTCATTAAAAGCAGCAAAGATTCCAGAAGATTTTATAATTTAAAATCAAATTTTAAGCAATGATTTTTTTAAACACTGAATTGTGGTACATAGATGCTGATGCTCATTCATAATTCAGTGATAATCTAGGTTATGCCATATGTGACCATAAGATGGATCATTACCTTTAATGGCTGTGAATTTCTAATGAAGTGAAAACATGCGCAGTCAAGGTCAGTAACATTCTTGTGTTGCAATTTTCTATTTTCCCATCATCAAAGACTCCCAATAAGGGTTTAATTGGTCGCAGTATTTTTCTATGTATGGAAGAATAATGAGCTTATTCCTCATTTAGCTTTGTTGCTTCTGGGACAATAAGTTAATTTCAACCCTCCTATGTATACAGAACTCTAGTTATTGTTTGTGTTAACTATGAATACTAAATTTTTTCACAACTAGATAAAGCCTGAAAGTTGCCATGATCAGTCATGTCTGGGTAAGTAGAATATTGGTGATATATGGATATGTTTACAGTCACCATTTTTATTTCATTAGTTAATATATATTTGGAAATACTTCATTTGAATGAAGTCCTATGAGTATTATTGATTTTGTGGTTGAGCATCTATGAAATAAACTTTCTATATTAGTGTACAGTTATATTAAGAATGTAAGAAAAAAACAATTTTCAGTGGTGATATTATAGTAATCATACATTTGTTAACAATTTGTTAGGAGCTGTGTCATGAATTAAGTATTTATTTTAATGCATTCTAATTGTTGTAAAATAAGAGAGAATGTTACTTGGAAGTTAACTATACTTATCTTCTCAATCAAATTCTACTTTGGAGTTAAGTAAATAGCACATTATGTTATAACACGTTATGTAAAATAGAGAAAAGTATACTGAAAGAAAAGTAAGGGTTAGTTGTTGATTATACCAGGAAAAAGGAAAAAGTAAATTTTAAAAATCTCTCTTTTTCTATTATTGAAAGGGAAGCCCCATGGAGAAATTGTTGGAATAATTTTTTGTTTCCTTTCCTTTTGTATAAATAATGTTTATTTACTAAGAAACTATACAACAGATCCAATATTAAATTAGCTGGTAAGAGTATACAACAAAATTAGAAATTAAAATTTCTCAATTTCAAATTCTAACCCTAATATTAACCTGCCAATTAATATTTTGCAAGTAACTTATTCAATCTGAATTCCTAAGGCCTCATTCAAACTGAATTCCTAGAACTTCTGATTATCTAATGACCCAGAGAATTATGACCCAGATAATCAGTACACAGTTTCCTTGGGTTCTATTTGACATGACTTTTTCTACAAAGTGTAGAAAAAAATACTGTATGCCCAGCTTTACTCGCTGGAATAAAGTCTTGATGGTCTATAATTAGACAGTATTTTTCTTTATCTAGAAGGCATTAGGTGGGCACAGACTGATGCTCATGATGTTTGGGAATGAGAAGTTTGTGCCACAATGGCAATATATTCAGAAGCAACCCCTTTGTATATGCTACATGATGCCCCAAACATCATTTCCTTAAGTCAAGTATTTTGCACATTTTATTTTATTTTTTTTATATATACAGTACTTTTTTATTGTGATATTGAGGGGTA
>CAUYQG010192474.1:0-10350 GCA_963574415.1 Tarsius wallacei
TACAAGGAAAGCTCTCTTCTTTCTCCTATTTGCCTTAAAAAAGCAGAACATAAGTTTACAAAGGTGTCCTCCTCCTCTACCAGGAAGGACAAGTTGATCACCAGAAACAACTTTGGACTGCTCACAACCTGCAGATGGCACCAGTGGAATCTACGTAACAAATTTTACGAACTAGCTTTTGTCTACCACTAGTTTTGTCTCATATACAGTCATCGCCACAAAAAGGCATTTTGGTCAACTGACTGCATATATGATGAAGGTCCCGTAGCACCATATTTTTTTAGTATACCTTTCCTATGTTTAGATACACAAATTCTTGCCTGCTGTATTTGGTACATTAACAATCTGTACAGGTTTGTAGCCTAGGAGCAATAGGCTATACCATGTAGTCTAGGCGCGTAGTTGGCTACACCAGGTTTGTGTAAGTACGTTCTATAACGTTTGCGCAGGGATGAAACAGCCTAATGATACATTTCTCCAGCCATATCCCCATCATTAACTTTACATGACTGTATTTGCCTTCCCACAATTTGCTGGTCCTAGAGACTCAATGTCCTTTTCCTTTGTCTTGTCATTTCTTTAAAAATGTACTTTTTTTTTTATTGAAGAAGCTGTAAGCTAGAGTTATAAGCCACCTGTTTGAGAATTGCTCATACTCTAGATATCCTCCATGTACATGTGAAATATACACATTAATAAACCACTACTTAGTTTTCTTTCATTAATCTGCCTTTTGTTATGTGCAATTCTAGCCCAGAACTTAGAAGTGTCGTAATTTTCCCTTTACTACACTATGGTTAAGTCCTCCCAGAGACTCCAAATGTAGACTCTGGACATGAGTTGAGATTCTAATATATTAAACTTTCCTGGATATTTTGATGGAGTAGGGGGCCTAAGGTCAGAATCTTGGATGAATAATTTCAATAGAAAAAATAAGTTATAGAAAATGATCATGAGAGAGGCACTGTTGTCTAGTCAATACCTTATTTATTAGCCCCCAAATCCCAATTCTGTTCTTGAGTTGATTTAAAAAATTATGACCAAGATGGCAAATATATTCTGCTTCTCCTCACTTCCATGCCCAGAGCAGGCAGTGATCATTAACCATGACACTCTTTTCTGAGCCTGGCCGTGGCCTTGTAGTCTCTCTCAGCCTAGTGCTCCAGGCAGCTACCAATAACTGGGGTTCATGCAGAATAAAATAGAAGTTACAACTTTGAGGCAAACCAGAAAATTAAGCTAATTTAATTTTCTATTTAACACAGACTTAGAAAATCGGTTTTATTTCAGCCCTTGTTGAAAATATTTTTTAAGAGTATAAACATTGTTTTTTAAAATTGGAATTATGATTTCAAAGTTGGCCTTAGCATCTCTTAACGCTACTTGGTAGAAGACATAAGAGGTTCTGTCACCCAAGCTGGAGTGCAGATGCACGATCAAGGATCACCGCAGCCCTGACCTCCAGGGCTCAGGTGATCCTTCTACCTCAGCCCCCCGAGGGACTACAGACACGTACCACCATGTCTGGTTAATTTTTTTTTTAATTTTTTGTCAAGACTAGGTCTTGCTATGTTGCCTAGGCTGGTCTCGAACTCCTGAGCAATCCTCCCACCTCAGCTTCCCAAAGTGCTGAGATTACAGGTGTGAGTCATTGCACCCAGCTAAAATAAATGCTTGACATTTTTTTTTTGCATTCAAGTTGCCCCTTTGAATTAAATTTTTAGTAATTGAAGACCTACTATCAATTATTGCTAATGTTTGTTTTCAAAGGTCCATAAAAAAGATAAGAGAATGAACACTAGTTCTTAACACCACATCTTACCCGGTAACTACAAAGCAATTAAGTTTTGCTCTGTCATTATTCAGGGATGGTGGCAAGTATTTTTCCATGAGAAGGAGATTACATGGGGGGACCCCCAAAAACCCAGAACTTATAAAAAGTTGTGTATTTATTCTTACATGTTTAAACTTCAGTCACCTTCAAAGTACCCTCCCTTTGATGCAATATGCCTATCGAGATGCTTTTTCTACTACTCAAAACCGTTTTTGAACTCATCAATTTTGATGCCTTTTAGTGCTTCTGCATTTTTTGTTTCAGCTCTTCCACACTGGTAAAACGTTTCCCTTTGAGGACTTTTTTTCATCCAGGGAAACAAACAAACAAACAAGTTACTTGGGTGAGATTAGGTGAACAGGAAGGGTGGAATAAAAGGTCATGCCATTTTTGGCCAAAAACTGCTGAACATTCAGATTCTTAAAAAAAATTTCACTGAAACCAAATGCAGCTTCTCACAATACTAGCTGACACACTGATGCCGATGGGTTCCTAGAACACTTAGTACTAGTATTTAGTACTTAGTACTAAGGGAAGCCTGTACTACAAGGGGCCTGTCCTTCAAAAAATAATTCCAGTTTTTGGGGGTTCTCTCTTATTTGTGATTTTTTTTTCTTTCCTTTCTCTCCAGTCTTGAATCTCAGGAATTTTAAGAATTTGAGGCCGCATTTATAAATCCCAATATTTGGCAAATTCTTTGCCCACCATGACCTATATCAGATTGATCAGATTGACGTGTACCCCACTGGCACCAGCTAAATGAGAAGCTAACTGGTGGCCATTGATGTGCCCAATGCCTTGTTTGGGGTTAATTTTCTGTGCCTCAATAAGCCTTCTCAAAACCTTGAAAGAAACCAGATTGGATAAAGACTCCTTAGAGGAACAGAGCAACTTCTTGTTTAGGAAAGTTGTATACAGCTGACACTATCTCCAGAACCAAAGAATGATTTTTAAAAAGCAAGAAAAGTGTTAACTAAGTAGCCCAGCCTGATGCAGTGATCATGAATCACAAGCTGTCTCAAGAACTCTACAGTGGGCTCTCTTTACTGCAGACTGTGGCCACTCAGCACAGAAGACAGTTTTGGCTGCTATATTTCACGTCCACTAAGGGTGATCAGCATCAGCTGGCAGAACACGTGCCATTTCCAGAGATTTAAAATAGTTCTTCTAAATGTGTCTTTTCACAGTCCGAATATGGTTTAAGTTTCTTCTGAGTTGACACATTAAAGTGGATGAAATGACTTTGTAATGAGTGAATCTTGCAGGGTGATCAAATAAATTCTACAAGTTGATTCACTTTCAGACCCCCAGAAGTAGCATATAAGCCTACCTAATACAATAAGTTCATTTCCCTTAATACAATAAATTCATTTCCATAAGAAACATTCTATGTATATAGAATTTTAATTATTAAACCTAAGTTTGAATGTACTGTCAAAGTTTTACAATCCAGCATTATTTCATTTTGTTATTTTCCTAATATAAAACTTGAGAAAAAAACCTCAGTGGTTTTGGTGAAACAAGTCTCTTCAATCATTGTTGCTATAAAACACCATTTTTTTGGTAATTAAAATAATTGTGACTTAAATCTATTAATGCACTTTTAAAGATCCAAATAAATTTCTTCATATTTTTAAGAAGCATTACATGTATAGGTTCAAAAATTTCAGAAAACAGATGATCCCTGGTGTAAAGTAACCCCACTCCTGGTTGATATGTGTTAAGTTCTCTGCCCCAAGGTCAATAACTGGTACCAGTTGCAATTTTTTACAGCTGAGGTATTTCCTGTATACACATTCATTGGCTACTCTGTTTTCTGTTTAAATATTTCCTGCATGCACATTCATTAACTTATCTACTTTCTATGTTTGGATTCTTCAAAGCTTGCATAATCATTTATTGAGATAGACATTTCCTTCATTTCTTCATCTAGAGGAAGACAGGACCTCAGTAGAGGCTCAGTCCAATGCCATAAGCAGAGACTGCCCACAAGCTGCTTTCATTTCTATACAGCATTTTGTTTTCCAAAATCCTGAGCTATTGAAGAGACGACACTGAGTGTCCCAAGTGGAAAGGGATAGGGGAGTACATTTGAGAAGTACCAAGGTAGAGAGGAGACAGTCCTCAAGACTGGAGAGAGAAAGTTTGTGTGTCTTGCAGGAGCAAAGGACCCACCACCCAGCATGCCCAGGAAGATGGCAAACTCTCAGAGGCCAGAGGTTGTGTTACCCTCAGGGAGGCTGGACTCTAGACCCTGGGGCTCAGCATTGCCAGTCCCAAGAACTGAAGGATCATGAGGCTGTGTTGATGGGTTCTAATGGTAATCAGTTTGGATACACATACACAGCCAGAGGAGCCTCCCGCTGCTGGGAAAGATTCCAGGATTCTGTACAATCTTGGGCAGTCAGTACTGAGGCTGAATTCCTGCCAGCCCTCAGCTTGGTAGGTAAGTAAGGATTTGGAAGCAAATTTCTTTTAAATCTGGGTTTCTGGGCTCAGACTCATATCCATCATATGAATGTGATATTTGGTCTTCTTAGGATGGGTCATATGGATATTGTGGTCCTGAACCTCTATTCCCATGCTCCAGCCCACTAAGTTTATAACCAAGGAATTCCCTGAGGTTCACACGGAACATCCTTGGGCTGCAAGGGGCTCATTCTGGCAGGGATCAGATACCAAGTTGTGAAACTGTTCTGGAAGCAAGAAATGGTGTTCTCTGACCAGTGTTATTTTTTAACATAACCATGCCTGTCTGCCTGCACAGAGAAGTTATTTGCTCCTTTCTAAAACAAAGCAAAGAGCACACAACATTAAAATTTGCTGTTTTTCCAAAAATAAACCAGCTCACTTACCATGCAATGAATAGAAAACCCCACTCTTATTACCAAGGAATACCATGCTAGGAAAGGGAGTAAGAAATTGTTAAAATACACACATTTATGCCCACAAACATTTTTTTTAAAGGTACAGACTAAAAACAGAAAAACCATATAAAGCTTACCCCATCCCATGAAACACATATGACATCACACACTCAATGTCATTTTCTGTTAGTTTTGATACAGAAATTGCAGTACGTTTCTCAGAGAAGGAACGAGGAGTTGAAATGTGTGTTGGGCTAAGCTGCCATTTTGCTCTTGTCTCATTATCAATTTGTAAGGCAAAGTTTCATTCAATGGCATATTCCTTGACAGTGAGAGATTTTAAAAATGTCACTGGAAAGGAAGGCTCTGGGTGCTAACAATGCTTGTGGTCTGGACACAGAATATTAAGCTGGATTCCCCTCTGTTTTCACTATTTTAGCAGCATGCAGTGCCATGTGGAGCTGAACAAGCTCCAGGTTATATAACCGATCTGCACCTGTCAAAAGGACGCTGCTGCCCAACTTGGAAGTCAGGAAATGGGCAAAATTATAAACATTAGAAACAACTCCTGGAGAAATGCACATACATCCCCATGTAGCCATGTATTTAAAATTAGCAAAACAGTGGTGATGACGATGATGATGATGGTGATGACGGTAGTAATAGTTGCCACATATCGAGGTTGAACCATGTACTCTGCAGACATGATCACACTACCTTGGGATACAAGTATTAGCCTTCTCGTTTTTAAAATGATGACAGTAAGGTTTGGACAAAAGTGTAACGTAATAGGCTCGAAGTCACAAGTTAGTAGCAGAAAGGGTTTTCAAATCTTGTTCTGTCTGGCACCGAAATCTGCCCTGCTCAATATATCTCTCTTGGAAGCTCCTTTCATTGTGTGTGTCTACGACTGTGTTAGGACAACAGTACAAAACTAGCCCCAGTATGAACTGAGTAAGGACAAAGGTGTGAGAGTTGATAAACATTTGAGAGTCAGGCTTCTCCTTTGTTCTCCTTTTGCTATATAGTAAAATATATTTATTGCCACCAACAATAATTGTCTACACTCCATTAATACATTGATAAATTTTTAATCCTGAAAAGACCACATTAATTAACCAAGTCTAGCTTCAATTTTCTCCAGCAGCTGTTATCAATCCTTCAAAAGAGTGTTCAAAGCTCCAAGGGATTATAACTTCTTACTTGACATCTCAATGGATTTTGATATATTTTAAGGCTTATGAACTCTATTATACAATATGACAGAATCGTTAGGTACTATAGACACAAGAAAAATGAACATTCAAGTGCTTTCTGTAAAGTTTCTTATAAATATGTAAATATTTTAAATAATGAGCAATAACTTCTCATTCATAGTCACATTATAATTAACTTTTTAATTTAAGTAGTATCCTAGGAGCTATAAAGTCAGACTCCTGATTCACTTCTAATCACCTTCTAATTTATATTTGCTCTCATTACAACTAGTCTGTGAAAAACTTCAATCTTGCAATTCTCTAATCTTGGAAGCTTAAAAATTCATAAGATATAATTAGAATCTGCATAGGCGACATGAGGATTTAGTCAAAGAAATGATGAACCGGGAGTCACAGGAATGTGATTTCAGGCCAGAGCCTGTCTCTACTCAAATTATTTCATTGAAAACAACTTTACTCACCTGTAAAATGATGAGGGTGCAAAAGACACTTTTTAAGTTACCTTCCAGAATTGACTATAAATTATACATTTAAACTCACAAAATTGTTTAAACTCATGAAAATTATCACAAACCAAGTTGCATAAATATACAGATAAAGATGTAGGTGTGCTCATGTGTGTGTAGACATAGAAATAATTTGCTTATTTAAGCAATATGTTTTCAGTTTAAAAATATATCAGATGAGAAAAGAACATTAAATTCTAAACATTTTAACATTATTAAAGTATTACTACTGGGAGTCACTTATGAAATTAGTCCTTTTTAAGTATTTTAAAATGTTTTAACATACTCAACTTTATCCTAGAGGGAAATAGTAACAGCTTCATCACTCAAGCTTGGGAAAATCAAAGAATTAGTCTCATTCTCCATTGTTTAACCCTGACCACTACGCTCAAGTTTGAAGATGCTGTGTATCCTCTTCTGTGTTTGTTATTTTGGGATTTGGAGGAGTATGTGGGGAGGGAGGAAGGAGAGAGGGGAAGGAAAGGGAGAGGCAAGGGAAGGGGAGGGAAAGGGAAGGAAAAGAGAAACAACAGAGGAGAGGGGAGGGGAGGGAAGGCGAGAGATAAGATGGCCTAAGGCAAGAATAAAACAGGAAAAAAAAACTTATGAGAACTCAAGGTAACACTGGCATTTCCATGAGAGAGAAGGACAATATTTAGCAAACAGAATCCCGAACTGAAGGAAAGGATACAATAAGGAAGAAGAGACAATAAAAAACATGTAGACTGTTTTTCTATAATTCAAACTTTATTACAGGAAACACTTCTTATCCTTCCAATTCTCCCCCCACCATTATTCCCTAATTGAGATTCAATCAATCATTTCTGATTTTAAGGATGAAAATGGAAATTTCCAAGGCTTTTATAATTGCTCAATATAGATATTTTGAGCAAGGTACTGAGTGGAATAAATAATTTATTGGGGCTTTTTTGGTTGTTCTTAGAGTATGGAAAACTATTTTACCTGGAGAAGGTCAAAAAGAACACCTTGTTGTAACAAAAGGCAAAATGTACCATGCAAAGTTTGCATCAGAATAATCGCTCACTCAACAGTGGGCTCTTTCAGTCTTCACGCTTAAATGTCAAAGCTTACTTGGTTACAGGATCAATTTTTTTTTCCAGCAAAAAGTTGCCCTCAGCAGGGCCTCTACACCAAAAGCATCCTTGTATGGCTGGGACATAAGTCAGCAACAGCAGCAAGGGGTTGTCAACATTTATAGACGTCATTGCAGGAAGTGCCTCAGCCTGGTCTCATGTTCCCTAAACACACATGCTGTGAGTAGATCGTCCATAATGTTGACTACTGTCTCACCCCCTTTCTTCCATAGGCTACAGACAGACATATGTGGCTCCTGTCTCTTGGATATCTTCCCAGAAAGACCAGTGGGATTCTTTTATTTCTTTTCCAGAATGCTTAATGGAACCAAGTCTTTCTGGACTTAGTGGGCAGTATCAGTGCCTTTGAAAAAAATTGTCACATCTGTCCCTATAAAACAAATAATAATGATTAAGTCTTGGGGGAGAGTTTCCTCTTTTTTCAATTTGTATAAATAAACTTGGTCAGGACACTTAGCTTCTGTGCACCAAGACAATGAGAGGCAGGTGGACAGCATCTTAGTATCAAGTGAAGAAACATTTGCAGCTGAAATAATAGGATTAAGAAAATACCGTAAGTCTGTGCTCCAGGTGTACCTCCACTGATGGGTAGGGCTGGAAGAGATTGTGAGGTTGGCAACTTCAATTCCTAGTTTAATAGAAAAGAAGCCAGCCAGGCTCGGTGGCTCAGCCTGTAATCCCTCGCTTGGGGAGGCTGAGGTGAGTGGATTGCCTGAGCCCACGGGTTCGAGACCCGCCTGGGCAACTTGGCGAGACCTCACCTCTACAACAAATCAAAAATTAGCCGGGCGTGGTAGCGTGCGCCCGTAGTTCCAGCTACTTGGAAGGCTGAGGCAGAAGGATCGCCTGAGGCCAACTGGTCGAAGCTGCGGTGGACGGGAGCAGCCACTGCACTCCAGTCTGGGGCAAGAGTAAGACTCCAACTCAAAAAAAAAAAAAAAATAATAATAATAATTTAAGCCGGGCACAGTGGCTCAAGTCTGTAATACCAACACTTTGAGAGACTGAGGCGAGAGGATTGCCTGAGTCCAGGAGTTCAAGACCAGCCTGGGTGAGACTTCATCTCTCCAATAAATCATAAAATTAGCCAGGCGTGGTGGCAGGCACCTGTAGTTCCTGCTAGAAGGCTGAGACAAAAGGATCGTCTGAGTCAGGTTGCGGCTGAGCAGGTCGAGGCTGCGTTGGCCGTGAGCATGCCACTGCGCTCCAACCTGGGCAACAGAGTGAGACTCTGACTTAAAATAATAATAATAATGATGATGATAATAATTTAAAACTCAGCTGGGTGCGGTGGCTTATGCTGGGAGGCTGAGGTCGGAGTATTACTTGAGCCCAGGAGTTCAAGACCTACCTAGGCAACATAGCACGATCTCATCTCAGATAGATAGACAGATAGATGGATGATAGATAGATAGGTAGATCTATTGATCTCACAGAACAGTTGCAGGAATAGTACTTCACTAAGAACTCCCTATACTATTTACTCAGACACTCCATTCAAATTTTGCCAGCTATCCAAAGAATAGCCTTTATAGCTAAAGGACCCACTCTGGGATCCTGGGTTGCACTTAGTTGTCCTGTCTCTTAGTCTCCTATCTAGAACTCTTTGGTCCATTCTTGATCTTAATGTCCCTAAGAGTCTTTCCTATTACAAGCTAGCTTATTAGTAGATAGTCCCTTAATTCAGGTTTGCTGATGTCTCTTATGGTTAGACACTGGCAGTACACAGAAGCGATGCTGTGGGTTTCTCACAGCATCCCATCAGGTGGCACTTGATAACACTGCTTTGGCCCACTACTGGTGATATTACCCTTAATCACTTGATTAACATGGTGTCTGCCAGCTGTCTCTGTCATAGAGTTACTCTTTATCCTTTTTAATTAATAAGTATCTTATGAGGAGATACTATGAAACTTTAAAAATATCTCTCTCCTCTAAATTTCACCCACTAGTTTTAACATCCATTGATGTTTCTTGCCTGAATTAATTATTACTATGATGGTTTTTAAATTCTATTGTTGCTTCTCCATTTATCTATGCACTGGCATTAGTTTCTGAGAAACAGTTTTCTCTTTCCTTATTTGTTAGTTTGTTCATATATTTATATCAGTGGACTCCTAGATTCCTATTTTATTCAATGAGTTATAATCCATCATTATCGATCTTTGTTTTAATGCTCAAATCATCCTAGATTTGGTCAGAGGCAGTGCCTTCCAGCAGGCTTCTGTGTTAGTTTGAAATGTAGCATTATTCTCTGAGTACCTCCTTATTCTCTGGCACATAAAGATGCTCCAGACTATCCAAGACTCATCCTGATTTATTTCTCTCTCTCTTTTTTTTTTGAATGGAGTCTTACTCTGTCACCCAGGCTGGAGTGCAGCAACACGCTCACAGCCACCAAAGCTCCACCCACTGGGCTCAGGTAATTTTTCCTCCTCAGCCTTCAGAGTAACTAGAACCACAGATATGCACCACTACACCTAGCTATTTTTTTTTTCAGGTTTTAAAACTTTTTATTGGCCGCAGGTTTGAGACCCGCCTGGGCAACTGGGTGAGACTTCATCTCTACAATAAATCAAAAATCCTGGATTGCCTGAGCCCGCGGGTTCAAGACCCACCTGGACAACTTGGCGAGACCTCATCTTTACAATAAATTTAAAAAATCAGCCAGGCGTGGTAGCACGCGCCTGTAATTCCAGCTACTCGGAAGGCTGAGGCGGAAGGATCGCTGGAGCCCAGCAGGTCTAGGCTGCGGTGGCCGGGAGCAGCCACTGCACTCCAGTCTGAGCGACAGTGAGACTCTGACTCAAA
>CAUYQG010192475.1:0-15004 GCA_963574415.1 Tarsius wallacei
CATCTCTACAATAAAATCAAAAAATTAGCCGGGTGTGGTAGCGCGCGCCTGTAGTTCCAGCTACTGGGAAGGCTGAGGTGGAAGGATCGCCGGAGCCCAGCAGGTCGAGGCTGCGGTGGCCGGAAGCGGCCACTGCACTCCGGTCTGGGCGACGGAATGAGACACCAACTCAAAAAAAAAAAAAAAAAAGACAGGGTCTGGCTATGTTGCCCAAGCAAGTCTAAACTCCTGGCCACAAGTGATCCTCCTGCCTTGTCCCAAAGCACCAGGATTACCTGCGTGAGCCACCCTGCCCAGTACCAAAAGGCACTTTCTAAGTTTCCAAGCTCCATCCCAGTAGTACATCTCTAGATGTTCATCCAGGGCCGGAGCTTCTTCTGAACAAGGGGCATCCATCAGCCGCCTGTGACCCTTCTGCAGCCACAGTGGTATCACCTGGATGATGAAAGAACACCTGACTGCTGGGGGCCTCTCCTGGGACTGTGGAAAGGGCCTATGGCAGTGAGAGAGGTGAGCTACTACTGCCACTCTGCCCTAGTGAGACGCAGAAACCAATCAACCTCCAGCATAAGGTGGGGGCCAGGGAGCCCAGGGAGGAAGGGGAAGCCCCTTAAGATGTACCACACTTCTGTGTGACTGCCCTGTTCCCTGCCTCACCTCACCCCAAAGGCAGCGTACAACTAATAGGCTTGTCATCTAGGGAGACAGCATTAACCTCATCATTACCATTTTACTAAATAAGTCATTTTAAATCAATTATGTTGCACACTGGAAAGAATTAGCTCTGGTTGACTCCTCCATTCCTGCTGATTATCGCATTGGCAGATTTCATTAGTCCTGTAGATGAACCAGAATATGTGTGTGCACGAGGTATAGACAAGATTGCCCTCCCCGATACCTGTGCCAGGAGCCCAAGTGCATCTGGAAAGTTTGAGTCTGTAGTTGGGCAGCGCAGCCCTGGGCCTGTCAGTGTCCTTTCCCAAGGCCGTGGCCCCTCAACTCTGGTCACTAGTTTTGCAAGTTGCATCAAGCTGTGAACAGCCTCATCACTGGTTGGCTTTGTCCTTCACCTCCTCCTTGAGTTCCGTAGGGAAATCGTGTGAATGAACAAGTCAACTGATTTCCTCCCCATTTAAGAGTCTCAAAGAACAACTGGGGTCCATGCTCTGAGGGAAGGAGAGAGTGGAAGGCATGCTTCTTGGGCATGTCACTTTAACCTCTTTAAGCATCAACTTCCTGAGCAGTCAGCAGGAATAATTGTACCGACTTCACACAACTGTTGTGAGGACTATTGTATTAGTCCATTTTGTGTTGCTATAAAGGAATACCTGAGACTGCGTAATTTATAAAGAAAAGAGGTTTACTTGCTCATGGTTCTGCATCACACTAGTGTCTTCTCAGCTTCTAACAAGGCCTCAGGAAGCGTTTACTCGTGATGGAAGGCAAGAGGAAGACAGCATGTCACATGGCGAGAGCAGAAGCAAGAACGAGGGGAGGTCCCATTCTCTTTTCAACAACCAGATCGCGTGTGAACTCATTGTCCTGAGGAGGGCACCAAGTCATTCATAGGGATCCCCTGATGACCCAAAAACCTCCCATTAGGCCCCACCTCCAACATTGGGGATCACATTTCAACATGAGATTTGGAGGGGACAAGCCTTCAAACTAAATCAGCTATTATTTGTACTGTTGACAGCTAAATTTTAATTATGAGTATTTACATGTTGGGCATTGTTCTGAACACCTGGACCAATTCATTTTATCCTGACCACAACTTTATGAGGTAAGTACAGTAATCATTTCCATTTTCAGACAAGAAAACTTAGGAACAGAGAGTTCAAGAACAACCAGTCGGCCCAAGGCCACACAGCCAGTGAATGGCCATTACCATTTTGCCTTGTAGATTAAATGAGATAATGCATCAAACATTTAGGAGAAATTTTGGCACTTAGGGAAATCTCAGCAGTTATTAACTAGTATTGTGGGATGGAGAGAAAGTCCAAATTGGTAAGAACATAAAATTTTGAGTGGAAAGGACCCTGCTACTCTAGGCTCCCAGCTTTATGGGCTTTCCACTTTGGGTCAAGACACCCCCGCTGAAAGGGATCATAGTGGTGAATCCTGTTTCAGGAGGTGTTCACTCCATTGACACTAATAATTTTCCCAAACACAGAATGTTAGTTTTGGAGAGCTAGAAAAGAAGTTAAGTGACCATCTAGCCCAACTTCCCTCACATTACAAATGAGGAAACTGAGGCCTGGAAAAGTCACTGAGCCAGTGAGAACAGAGCATAGCAGGGAGCATGAGTCCCCTGACAGCTCAGAGTTTTTTCTCCTCTGCATGCTCAGCATGCTAGATATCCTACTGTCTTATTTGCATGTTGCTTTCCATAAATTTGCATGTTGGTCTCTAAAGACTCAGTATGTGAAACAAAATAAAGGATTTTGTGGGCACTGAATTCAAACTTAATAATCAACACTTTTGAAATGCAGAGAGGAGCCACAAGCTGCAAGGAAAGAGCCACTGAGGGTTTGGAAAAGGAGGGTGAGAGGGCAGGATGCAGCCTCCTGGCTGTACAGGCAAGCAGGTCTCTGTGATGGAGGGAACGAATCACCCTGGTGCACAGTATGATCCAGAAACTGTCAAATGGATCACATGATAAAGGAGGCACCGAATGAAGACCTCCATGCAGCTGATCCAGAACTAGAGCACAGGTCCATGACACAAGTTCTCCCAGAACGCTTTCATGGGCACTGAGACCCAGAGGGGTTAAGGGACTTCCCTAACATCCCTGAACAGAGCCAGGACCAGGACCCACATCTCCTGAATCCCAGCCCTACAATTACAGCCACCTGTAAAGTGTAAATCTTCCTCAAGACCCCACTGAAATGCAGACTCCTCCCTGGCTAGGCAGAGGGAACCTCAGGATGGCCACTATGCCTCCCCTATTGGCTCAGAGCTGTCTCTCCTTGGAAAACCCAGGGGCCAGGAGTATCTGATCCTTAGGATAGTGAGTGCTGCAGTGTATGGACATATCCTGGGTGGTCCCCAGAGCGTGTCTCAGGGAGGCAGGTCCTCATCCTGGTCTGCTTGGCCTGTAGGCATGACTGGAGATGAGGCAGTGGGAGAGAGAGAAAGAAGAATACCAGCCGAGCCCCAAGTAGGGAAGAAAAGCCAATAGAGTAGTCACATCCCTGGCTGGGAGAACAACCAGGAAAGAGGGCCCACGTAGCCAGTTCTCTCCTCCATAGATCAAGGAGGACCAGGGATATGACGACAGAAAAACCAGACTCTGCCAAAATACGTAACCGGGTTTATCCAGAGCCAATATAAGTGACCGTGGCCCAGGGAAACACAGTCTCAAAAGGTCCTGAGAAAGTATACCCAAGGTGGTCTGATTTTGTACTTTTCAGGGAGACAGGAATTGCAGGTAATTTCATAATACATAGGAGGTATATATTGGTTTGGCCTGAAAATGCAGGACATCTCAAAACAGGGGCTTGCAAGTAAGGAATAGGCAGGTTTAGGGATTCTTTAGCTGGCAATTGGTTGAAAGAGTTAAGCTTTGTCTAAAAACCTAGAGTCAGTAGAAAAAAATGCTTAAGATAAGGGGTCTGTTATCTGTCACATGATGTCATGCCAGAATCAGGTTTGCAAAAACAGCCACAATATACTGGGCCAAAAAGAACTGTTCAACAACAGTTTATGGATTGTAAAGCATGACTCTCGCCAGGCCCCTTAGAAAGAAATTTGAACCAAAAATAAAAGTTCAAAGTTCAGTCCTTAGAGGAGAGAAGGGCACAAGGCTCTTCAGTGTGCAGTGGTTTTGCTTTGCAGAGACTTGGCTCAATACAGGGAACTTACTGGTTAATTCCACACAAAGGCCTGTCCATTTCAGACTTCAAGGAAATGCCTTCCTCTCCAGAGATAATAAGAGACAAGGTAGAAAATCGTCTTTCCAGATGGGACCGAAATCATGCCTGGGGTGGGCAGATGGGCCTTCAGAGGCTGAAGTCCAGAGCCCTGCAAGCCCCTCCTCTCTTGTCCAGGGTCGTGGCCTTCTTTCTCTTCCAGGCTCAGAATAAATGAGACATAATCTGGGGGTTTGGTATGTTGGAAGGAAGTAAAGAAACTCTTCTTTTCCCTTCCTTAGTGGGTGTAAAAAGTATAGGAGAGGAAATAATTGTATCTATATCCTTCATAATTTTTAGTTGGGATGGACCAAAGACAGATTAACAATTGAAAAATAAAAACAGAAGTTTATTAACATGTACATCTCAAATATATGTGGTAGATACCCAGAGAAATAAGTACATTTCCAAGAAGTGGCTTTGAATTCAGGCGTAAATGCCCTCTTTCTGAAACAAAGAAAGAGGGTATGAGGGAGGCCAGTTATGAGGAGGTGACCAGGAAAAGCGGAGTAAACAAGGGTAAGGTTTGTTATGCAGATTTAAGGCAGTACCTTCTCCACTGAGAAGAATATCTAATGGTTTAAAGTCATTCTTCTCCTGGTACAGAGAGTGAGGCACCCTTACAAATGGAGATTTTCTTTTATGGATGTAAATTTCCCTTACAAAAGAGTAACTTTTGCTGTTTTCAGGGCTTCTCCTGTGGCTACTGTTTCTCAAAATCATCTTCATGCCAAAAAGGCATATTTGGGGGTGGCATATTCTACTCTCCTACAAAGAGGATGGCAGCAGTGTGGATCAAAAATCTCAGAGGAAGAAGAAAGGAAAAAGGAATGCACCAGTTGAAGGAGTTACTCCAGCAAAGGTGTAAGCCCATGTCTTAGTCATTTTGTGCTGCTGTACCAGAATACATATGACTGGGTGATTTATTAAGAACAGAGATTTATTTCTTACAGTTCTGGGGGCTGAGAAATCCAAGACTGAAGTTCTGCATCTGGTGATGGCCCTTCCTGCTGTATCATAGCATGGTGGAAGGCATCACAGCGTAAGATAGTATGCAAGAGAAGGCAAGAGGAGGCCAAACTCTTTCTTATAACAAACCCACACCCAAGAGAAAGATGTTAATCTGCCCTCATGACCTAAAGACTTCCCATTAGGCCCCACCTCCCAACACTGTTGCGTTGGGATTTAAATTTCTAGCACATGACCTTTGGGGGACATATTCATACTATAGCAGCATGCTTGGTGATTTTAGTTAATACCAAGTTTTATCCTGGGTGATTAAAACTCAGTGATAAAACTGGAGAATAGTCTGGGGAAGTGGATTGAGATCCATCCAAGAAGGGTCTTGGGCACTATGATAAGGAGTTTGATGTTCATTCTACTGGCAATGAATACCACTGAAGAGTTTGAAAAGAAAAAAAATGATACATCCAGGTCTTGAGGAAGTAACTCCCAATGCAGGGGACAGAGAGGCAAGAGTTTGAAAGAAGAATTTGTTAGGTCTTTGCACATGGGCTAGCCAGGAAAAACAGAGTAACTGCCTGAATTGCAGCAGTGGGAAAGATGGGGAAAACTAGAAGAACTGATAAGAGTCAATGACAGGTTAGCCATGAGAATAAGTAAGAGGAAGAAGTCAAAGATGACCGATTTTTGTTGTTGTTGTTTTGTTGTTGTTGCTGTTTTTTTTTGAGTTGGAGTCTCACTCTGTCACCCAGGCTGGAGTGCAGTGGCACGCTCCCAGCCACTGCAGCCTCGACCTGTTGGGCTCCGGCGATCCTTCCACCTCAGCCTTCCAAGTAGCCGGAACTACAGGCGTGAGCTACCACACTTGGCTAATGTTGTTTGTTTTTTTTTAATGCACAAGATTATTTATTAAAGCATTGCCCATAGTGGTAAAATATTCAAAATCATTATTTTCCAGCATAGGAGATTGGTTGAATAAACATATGTATACAACAAGCAATAGTGTAGTATCAGTTATGCTATATAATGTTGTGTACAGGTGAGTATGTGTATATACAAGTATGTGTGGAGGGATATACATATATATATATATATATATATATGGTGTAGAATATGGTTGACCAAGTTTTGTAGACAGATGGCTGGGTGGTGGCTTTAAGTAGCATAAAGGACCTAGAGAGAAAAAAGAGCTAGTTATAAAGGGAGAAGAATGGGTTCTGTTGAGGACATGGAGACTCTCAGATATCCTCAGGACAACCTCATGGATCCCCAAAAGGCAGATGGATCTGGGAGTTGACAGCATTAGGGAGTCTGAGACAGAAAGGTGAGAAACAGAAAGAAACCCAGGAGAATGCAGAGCTGATGATGGTGAGCACAGACACGTCTTTGGTAGTCAAGGGGAGAGGGGAGGCGCCCATCTGGAGTTTTAAAAAATGTAGAAGAAATGGTATATGGTGAGCAAATGGAGTCCCAGCATATATAAAGTCACTTCAACTTCAGGGCCTGAGATATATGAATTTCTATTCCTGTGTGTGTCACTGGAGTGCTGTGGGAAAAAATGCAACTATTCTTAGTTATTCAGACCAGATCAGGCACATTGAACGTGGTATGGCCATAGACTGTCCTGAGTTATTCAGAAAAAGGATGTATACCCTAGGTTATTATGACTTTGCATTCTTCAAATTAATCTTCTCTTAAAACAAAATCTACTTTCATCACTTTATAAACATTGATGGTTGAAGTGTTAGAAACAAACAGGTAAACAAAAACTTCCATTAACGTCACCTCCATCCTTCACTTGCTCCAGCCAAAAATATTGTCATTATTCCTGACTCATTCCTTTTGCTTGTACCCTATATCCAACAGGACAGCAAGAGTCTGCAAACTCTCTTTACAAAATGCTTTTAAAACCCAGCCACTCTTTGTCACCTCTATGGCTGAAGACTGGCACACATCACTGTCACCTCTCACCCAGGTGTGGCCACAGCCTCCTGGCAGTCTCTCTGCTGCTCCTCAATTCAGCTCTCAACAGCCAGAATGGTACTGATAAGGTCTTGTCGCTCTTTATCACAAACCCTCTAATGACTTCTGTCTTAGCACATTTGTGCTGCTATGACAAAATACCCGAGACTGGGTAATTTACAAATGATGAAAATTTATTTCTCACAATTCTGGAGTCTGGGAAGTCCAAGGTCAAGGCACCAAAAAGTTCAGTGTCATGTGAGGGCCCTCTTAGTAGGCGGAAGGAGATGTAAGCTAGTTTCCTTCAGCTCTTTCATAAGTACTAATTCATTCATGAGAGTGGAACCTTCATCAGCTAATCACTTCCCAAAAAGACCCCACTTCTCAATCCCAGCACAATAGGGATTAAGTTTCAAAATGAATTTTGGAGAGGAAACCATCATATAAGCCACAGCCATTTCCCATCTCACTGGAGTAAAATCTGAAGTCCTTGCAATGACCTAGAGACATTGATGTGATCCAGTTCCTGCTCCCTCCCTCTCTCTCTCTCTCTCATTCTCTCTCTCTCTTTCTCATCTCCTCCTTGCTGCTCCCCAAGTGTGCCATGTCTGTGACATTGTCTACCTACATGCTCTTCTCCATATCCATAACCCATGTTCACCCACGTTTTTCAAGTCTTTGCCCAAAGGTCATATTCTCAGGCCTTTTCAGATCTTCCAATTTAGTATTGAATCCCTACCCCCCCAACACACCCTCATTGTTCTCTCCCTACCCTCTACTTTATTTCTCTTCTTATAATATGTTATATGTCCTACATCATTTATTCATTTATTTGTTTATTGTCTGTTTCCCTCAACTAGAATGTAAATCCCTAGAGACAGCGATAGTTGTCTGTTTTGTTCACGGGTGTGTCCTCAGGACTAGAAAAGTACCTGGTATTTTGTGGGTGCTCAAAAATCTATTTTAAATGACTGAATCTCCAGCTTATAGATGATGCCACTTTCTGATTCTGTCTGCTGTGATGCATTGTCACTGGGATCTGCCAATGAGGGGGTGCAAGCAACAGTTGAATACACTTCGCAGTTTTTCGACATTTGTACAATCAGCCTCCTCCTGAGATAGCCTCCTCCTCCCCAAGACACCAACTCTTCAGTTCAGGAAAATCTCTTTTCTAAGTTTCTAAAATTTAATCTCATTCCTTTGTTCACTCAGTCCCACAAATCAGAGATAGATAGCCATAGGTAGTAGCTCAATGATATCTTGAAGTACTCTTTCCATCCATTCAGTTACTAGTTATGACCAGGCACCATAGCTCAAGCCTGTAATCCCAGTACTTTGGGAGGCCAAGAGACAGGATCACTTGAGCCCAGGAATTCAAGACCAGCCTGAGCAATGGAGTGAGACCTCATCTCTACAAAAAATTTTTTAAAAATTAGCCAGGCATGGTGGCACATGCCTGTAGTCCCAGCTACTTAGGAGGCTAAGATGGGAGGATCACTAGAGTCCAGGAGATCAAGGCTATGGTGAGCTGAGATCACGCCAACCTGGGCGACAGAGTGATACCCTGTCTCAAATAATAATAATAGTTATAACTTTATTCCTAGTCAACAGTGTGTCACATTACATTCTTCCTGTTTAGATAATTGGTTTAGTTTCTGTCTCCCAATGGATGTGCAAATACAACCCACCACTCAGGATAACCACCGGTTGCCCTCAGCCTTCCTATTTGGTCTTCTACCTGCAACCTGGATGCTGAGGGTTGGCAAGGGCTCCCTGCCCTACGAACTAGATATGATTGGAGGCAATACCTATTTCACACTCTCCTCTGTTCCATATAGCCTTTCCTGAACCCCAACAGAAAGGCTGTGCTTCTCCAAACCCTCACACCTTCCTCTACCTGTCTCCCCATTGCTCCCATTATCCTATCTGAAGCCACTTATTTTCTGTTTCCCCCTTCAGACTGGTGACACAGGGGCCATATCTTATTCACATTTGTAGCCCTATTTCCTTGCACACTTTCCTGCACATAGTAGGTGCAATCATGTTCAATGAGCCTACTAAACATTTGGGGAACCCAGATATTCCAACAAGAAATGAAAACCACACATTTTAATGGGCTGTCCAACCTGAACTCAATGTGGTAGTAAACACAAAACAAAAAAGAGAGTGAGAGGAACTAGGGTCTTTGCTTCAGTAACCACAATATAAAACAGAACTGTAAGGTAAAAAGTATATATATACATAGCCAGTCCCCTTTCACTATCCTCATAATGTTGGGCCATAATTATGTTTTCATCAGGTCTGTATGTTATGATCTGCATTTGTACACTTTTCTATCCGAGCTGGCTGCACATCTCTTGAGAGAGTTGTGAGGTTTCCAGACAGCCAGCCTCACTCCCAGACTAGCAGGGTCTAACGCACCAATCTCAATCTGTCCTCCTCCTCCTTCTCTGTCTCTCTCTCTCTCTCTCTCTCTTCCCTGTTCATCTCCCTCCTTTTCTCATTTCTGGTAGAGCGTCTAGAATCACGTGTGCAATAGATAACAACCCTGTTATAGCTGCTAGTGCTTCCCCTGTGTAATTAGGAAGTGCCTTGTTGTATAATTCAGAAATTAATTAGTAGTCAATGTTTAAAGAATGCCGGTGGGAGTGGCAGCCTACTGTGCTCCTCAGCCCTGCTTCTAGATTGTTTTTCAGCCAGTGGACATTCCCCATAAAGGATACTACCTAGGTCTCTGTGGGTTTGGGGGTTAGCACTCTCCACCCCTGGTGATGAGAATATACCTGCAATGGCCACAAACTGGCTTCATATCAGCGTGCTTTGACCCACTACTAGCAGCCACAGAAGGTTCCTCTTGGCTGCCCAAAGAGCCTTCAGGGTCCTTCCAGCCCAGGGAGTGCATGGGGTAGATGTGACCAAGAGACCTGAATCTCAGGGAGTCCAAGAATCTTGCCCTATCAGGGCGGTAGCCTGAAATTATTTCTCTCTGGTGTATAAAGGAAATGTACCATATTGATTAACGCAGGCAGGATCATGGCGCAGAAGACAGGAATAAGGAAGGAAGACAGCTGCTTTCTGGCCCAGGTTTTCCTAGGGGCTGCAGTGATGGTCTCAAAAGCATGGTGAAGCTCGGAATCTTCCAGAAAAGCCTAGACTTCACGCAGGCTTAATCTTTTCCTGTCCTCTTGCCTTCTCTTGTGCTGTTCCCTCCAACTGAAATACCTTTTTCTCTCACTTACCAGTGCCTCACACACACCTAGAATATAGCTGATGCCTAATAAAAATTTACTCAATGAATGAATGAATGAAGTTCTATCTGTCAAATTTGTACCCATTTTGCATGAAGCCTGCTGTCTTTCCTGAGGCAACATTAGCCTCTCTCCTCTTGGCTGGCCTGACTTTTCTGTACGTCTCTTACCCATTTATGTCACACTGTATCATGTTGTTACCGACTTGTAAATGAGCCACCCTTTCTCACTAGACAGTAAGTTTCTTGGAGACAAGTACCTGTCTTATTCACCTTTGTATCCCCTCCCTGCAACTCCCAGGGCAAGTGCTGAGCCTGACAGGTAGTTGACGCTTAAGAAATGTTTATTGATTGAATTATTGAGCAGAATTGAAGAGAGTGACCCCAACCCCTGAAAGCACACCCCACTAGTCTCGAGATGGTGAAGGTTCCATTCCAGGTGGCCAAGAGGAATGGAGAGGTCAAACAAGAGAGTCTCATGCCCGCTGGGTAAATCTTCTGTGCAAATCTGCTCATTAGTATCCATGATGTTCTGGAACATAGTCACCAGCAATCCCTTCCAGAGTATAAGTAGGATAACTTTGACTGCAGGATGATTTTGACTTGAATTTCATTACCAGATCATGTCTCTCATCTCCTAATCCTCTCTTCCTTATTGAACTGAATTCAATTCAACAAGCCTAAATTGAAGGCTTATGATATACACAGAACCACAGAAACTTCTAAAATTCCAGTGAGTTCCCATCTGCTTTCCCCTGTTTTTCTCAATAGAGCCATTCTCTTCAGTGGTAACTCAGAAGCAGACTCCCTTTGGCAGTGTTCCTCCCTGGGACGCTGGCATCGTCAGAGCCACAGACAGACCCAGACGGTCATAGCCCTGTCCCCATTGGTCAAAAGGAGCCCTTGCAACACAAATCTGAGAATATTGCTGAATCTCAGGATCTTCTGAGACTGAAAATTGATCAGGACCAAAAGGAAGTCCAACAGAGAAGCTTCAATATATACAAAAGAGACCTGGAAGAATAATAATAATAACTACAAAAATAATAATAATCGCTGATACATATGGTATATCTCCTGGGGAATACTTTTCTTGTGTGATTTCATGCAGTGTCTCATTGATCTTTACAACAGTCCTATACGATCCATATCTATTATTATCTCATTTTATAGAAAATGAAGCCAAGGCACAGAAAAAGTAAGATGACAGCCTAGGAAATCTGTAAAAATCTGATTAAAGGTGGAAGGGGATGATGATTACGTGTTTAAATAGTGAATGAATGAAGTGAAATTCCAGTCCATGGGGTCTGTTGTGGAGAGGTGGAGTGCAATCTTTGTCTTACCTCTCCCTTTCTCCACCAATGAATTACTTCTTTAACATGCAGAATAATTCACTAAGGACTCAGGCTTCCTCCCCACTGTAGTCAGCCATCTGTCAAAGCTGTGTGCTCTCCAACCTTGGGGAACTACAACCAACAGAGGCAGCCTGAGGAGAATGCCTTTGGGACTTTTCTTCTCTGAAAGCTGGGGCTCCGGGAGAGAGAAAGGATTTGTGAGGGAGGAAGGACTCAGAAAAAGGAGAGATTCCTGCAGTTCAGGAAGGAGAAGCTCCCAGCAGGGCCCTGTTCCCCCACCCAGGCAGTCCTGTAGCCAGCAGGGCCTGGGATTAAGAGAAGCAACCTCCAGAAATAGGCAGGCTTGGACAGCAACCACAGTGGAGTGAAAATTAGACACCCTTTCCCCATTTTCCTGTGCCCTGTAAACCATTCTGTGTAGCCCTGAAAAGAGGGCAGAAGCAGGGTAGAACAGGAGCTCTGTATGAGATTTAATTAGACTGAGAATATGTAGAGCGAATTCATATTGCCAGCATTCTTTTTCAAAAGTCCAATTATATGTTAATCATTCAATGGCATGAAAAAAGAGGAAGATTGCTCTAGATTAAAAGGTGCAAGGTAAGGGCCTTGTTTGAACCTCTATTCAAATAAACCAACTTTAAAAACACATTTGGAAGTCAATCAAGGAAATTTGAATATAGATTGATCATTAGATGTGATTAAAGAATTATTGTTAATTTTGTTACATTGGATAATAGTGCTGTGGCTGTGTAATAAAATGTGTTTTTGCGGGGGGCACACTTCATCAACAAGGGTACCTGCACAATGAACATTTGTATATCTAGCCCTGAATTGTATCCCACATCTTTTTTTTTTTTTTTTTTTTTTTTTAGTTTGAGTCTAACTGTCGCCCAGACTGGAGTGCAGTGGCCGCTCCCGGCCACCGCAGCCTCGACCTGCTGGGCTCAGCTGATCCTTCCGACTCAGCCTTCCAAGTAGCTGGAATTACAGGTGCGCGCTACCACGCCCGGCTGATTTTTTTTATTTATTGTAGAGATGAGGTCTCGCCAAGTTGCCTAGGCGGGTCTCGAACCCGCGGGCTTAGGCAATCCACTCACCTCAGCCTCCCAAAGGCGCGGGATTACAGGCTGAGCCACCGAGCCCGGCCCACATCTTTAAAATAAAAAAATTAAAGCTGGGTGCGGTGGCTTAAGCCTGTAATCCTGTCACTTGGGAGGTTGAGGTGAGAGGATTGCCTGAGCTCAGGGGTTCAAGACCAGCATGGGCAACTTGGTGAGACCTTGTCTCTACAATAAATCAAAAAACAAGCCGGGTATGGTAGTGCACGCCTGAGTTCCAGCTACTTGGAAGGCTGAGGTGGAAGGATCGCTGGAGCCCAGCAGGGCGAGGCTGCGGTGGCTGTGAGCATGCCATTGCACTCCAGCCTAGGCAACAGGGTGAGACTCTGACTCAAAAAAAAAATTTAAATTAAAAAAAAAGTCCTTTCATAGAGATGCATAATATAGGATAAAATGTCATGATAGCTATGATTTAATTCAGCAAAAAAAATTCTTCAGCAAAAAATGATAATACAGATAAAATATTAAAAGTTAATTGATGATATATGGGACTTCTTTATATAGCATAAACACACACATGTAAATAAATATATACATTATAAAAAATTACAAGTAAATAAATAAAATAATTTATAAATAGGTAAGTGTAGAAATAAGTATTTTTCTAAAAATTTGTGAACTATAAACATATAAATATAAGAATATAGATACAGTATAAATGTTTTCAAAAAGAAAAAGTGTCAGCAGATGGTGGTGAATTAAAGGATCCCCCACATCCTGACAAGGAAGTAGGGGACATATCATTGACCTTCACAAGACCTTATGTAAACCAGTGGCCCAAACATTGTCTCTTTCTTATTTTCATCCTCCGTGGAGTCCTTCACGTAACTGGTGAACCAAGCATACAGCTTTCCCAAAATTGTGAGGAGCCGACATCTGTCTTCATATCTTGCAAATTCCAAATTGTCATCCTTTCTTCGATTAGTGGACCCTCCTTCATGCAGCTGCCACTAGCAGTGACTAATGTTATCCTTTCCAAAGACCAAAACTAAATGAGATAAAACTCTGATGCGGTGTACTGTATACCAGACAGGATCGAAGGCAGAGGATATCCAGGATGCTTCTCTCCATCCTTGTTATCTTAGTCCACTCAGGCTGCTGTCACAAAGTACTGTAAACTGGTTGGCTTATAAACAACAGAAATTTATTTCTCACAGTTTGGGAGACTGAGAAGTCCAAAATCAAGGTGCCAGCAGATTTGGTGTCTACAAGGACCCACTTCCTGGTTCACAGACAGCCATCTTCTCACTGTGTCCTCACATGATAGAAGGGACTGGTGAGCACTCTCATGTCCTTTTATAAGGGCACTAATGCCATTTTGGGGGCTCCACCCTCATGACTGAATCACCTTCCAAAGACCCCACTTTCTAACAGTGGAGGTTAGAATTTAACATGAGTTGGAGGAGAGCACAAACATTCAGTCTATAGCATTTGTTGTACCACATAAACAACCTCCTACAATATGGAGCTAGAGAGTAGAGAAAAGGTGACAGATAAGTGCCTCCAAGCGGGTCCCTTTCTGATGCTATCTTTTCTGATAGGCAGAAGTCGTGGACATCTTGGTTATTCATCGTTAATGATGTGAACTCTCAAGGTCAGTCAAGTCCATACATAAATCAAAGGAAAGGGTTCATGTGTGGGAGGGAGACACTGATCCACAACTGGGAAGAAAGCAGGTAGCAGTGGGCTGGGGCATGATGGGAAGGCCATGCCCTGGAGCCAGAGTTAGAAGCAATTACAAGGGTTGGGGCCTGCAGGGAACTGCAAAGATGTGGACATCTGAGAAGCTAGCAAGTTGAACTTGCCCCAAAGCAGAAGAACAGCTGCCATGAGAAAGGAACCAGCCCAGAAGCCAAAGTAAGGCCACCCACACAGGCAGGGAGCCCCTCTGCTGGTTGTGATGGGCTGTGGTGCACCGCCCCACAGAGCTGGCTGGCTGAGAAACCTGCATTTTCAGGACCTTGGCCCAGAAAAGCCTCCTGTTTCTGCAGATGGGCTGTCTGCCTGGCTCTCCCAGCCCTGTTCAAAGCTGCTTCTGTGATGGTGCATAATTACAAAAAGCCCTGCCTGGGTAGGTGGATGTGAGAAGAAAGCTAATCCACAACTCTCATCAGGAAAGGGGGACTCACTGAGGACTTGTTGTGGGATTACCTAGAATATTCGGTATACCCCAAATGCCCCTCACCTACATGTCAGCTTCCATATATCAGGAGGTCTCAGGTGAGTCTGGGAGCTGCGTTTACTAATGAGGAATAAACCGTACCTTTAAGAGGGGAATTGAGTTGGCTCTGAAGGCTGGGGAGAACTGGAGTGCAATAGAGAAAAAGTAGCCCAGGACACCCCAGGCTGTCTCTCCAGCTTGAATCCTCTTGGCCCGGGGGGGGGCCGCCCCGCCCCCGCGGGCGCGGGGGGCCACCCGGAGCGGGCGGGGGGGGGCGGGCGGGGGGG
>CAUYQG010192483.1:0-13812 GCA_963574415.1 Tarsius wallacei
GGCTCAGGCAATCCACTCACCTCAGCCTCCCACAGGCGCGGGATTACAGGCTGAGCCACCGAGCCCGGCTGTCTTCTCAGTTCTTTTCTGAGCCTGCACCTTTTCCTGGACATGCATGGTCATTTTCTAATTTTTCCTAAATATGCAGTCATTTTTGAACATCCTAGTCCTTATTGTCTGTCAAAATGGAAAAAAAAAAGAAAAGAAAAGAAAAGAAAAATGAAGTTGGGGGGGTTAAAGAGTGCTGGCCCTTTAAATCCCCTGGTGACAATTCAGCCAGAACAGGAGGGGCTTGCAATAATGGGAGGAGGTGCAACAACAATAGCTGCCTGCCTATTTGTCTGCACCTCTGTGATCAGAAGTGGCAGTCAGTTATCAGAGCACAGGTGCTGGAGATTTGTAGGATAGGGTCTGTTTTTGCTCATCCTGGCTCCCACAAGCTGTGTGCGGGTTGCTCCAGTAACGTGAGCACAGTTGCCTGCCACAGAGCTGGAGTTGGGGGTGGACAGTTGCTACTGTGCTAAGAGCTGAAGTGGACTGAAATTAACTGCAGTGTACTGACCAAGTCTTCCCCTGGAGATTGCAAGCCTCCAATAGGCTTTTCCAGAGCTCCAAAGTAGTATGTAAGACAGATTCTACCAGTGTAATTATTGTCTAGGTGGGGAAACAGCTTTCTAATGCTCCCTACTCTGCCATCTTCCCAGAATCCTCCCTAATATCATCTTCTTACAAGGACCACTGTCATATTGGATCAGGCCCACTCCAATGACCTCATTTAACCTTAATTACCTCTTTAAAAACCCTATCTCCGAAGAAAGTCACATTCTGTAGTATTGGGGTTTAGGACTTCAGCATATGAATTTTGGAAGGACAAAGTTTAGCTCATGACAATATGAAAATCCTCATATATAGTCAGGGTGCTTGGAAATTGGACACCCTCTCTACAGAACAACACTGGGATTTTAGGGTCTGGGAGCTTGTGAGGTCATGATGATCCTGTCCTGAGCTTTTCCCCTTGGTAATATAGAAGTCCTCTTACTCCCCCGGAGCTGGTTGGTTCCTGAAAGATAAAACACAAATTAGTTTCTGTGTAATAAAAACAAACTCATTTCCCAACCACAGATTCTGATGCCTGCAAGGCCATTCTCTGGGCCTGGGGCTGGGGCTGGGGCCGGGCCTCTCAGCTACATGGCAGATTGCAAGAGAGGTTGGTGCAGCTGTGACCACTGTGCTTGCTGGCTTGCCGCACTTGCTTTCAGATCCCTTGGCTCTGACATCCAGGTAAAAGAAGTGGAAAAGGTGTAGCAACTTTCCTAGCCTACACAATACTGTCCTTTCTTTCTTGGCTTCTTTTTTTTTTTCTTTTTTCATAATTGAGATTGTACTGGTCATACTGAGGATCAGAACATAGACATTTCAATTTGTACACAATTCTTAACATACATACTAAAAATAAAAAATGCTATTTATTATGATTCTTTTTTAAACAGTTATTCTAGCAACTTAAAATTTGGAGGCAAATTTTCCTTAAAAGGATATCAAGTACCAGTATCATCAGATGTTGACGAGCTGTTACATTATAAGTTCCACCAATTCACAATTTAATATCATATCCACTACATACTCAAATTTTCAATCTTTCACAGCACATTAGCAAAGTTATTAGGAAAACAGGACTACCATGATCAAAGATGTTACAGAGTACACACAATTCTGACAGAGAGAGCCATGATCAAGGGGTGGTTTTCTTCAGGAAACAATTCTACTAAAAACAAAATGGGAATAGAAGTAACTTAAAATGTTCAGGACTGTGACTCCATATTGCCATTTAGTATACTTTGAATTATAAGATATAAAAACTATCCCCCACCTATGGAATGTGATGCTGACACTCAAATGGTCAAGGCTTCCTGTAATTCAATGTCCCACATTATTTTCTAGTTGTACCAAACAAAACAAAACAATACAAAACAAAACAAAACAGCAAATGACTTCACCTCTTAAAAAAAGCCAAAAAAAACTTGTACTTTAAAAATGGGATGAGGTGAGATTCCCTTCTTAAAAATATTTCTAGAGCTAATAAAAAACTTGCATTTACAATATAGTTGATTAAAGTGTTCCTCTGGATTGTTCAAGAAGGGAGTTGGTGACCTCTGATAAGACGGGGAACATGATGTCCTTCAGGCTTGGCTTTTTTCTTTTCTGCTTCACTAGAGGCTGGACTCTCCTCGGTTTTGGTTCTTCCGTTTTTTTGCAGGTAAAGCTTTAGTCTCTCGGTTAGTCACTTTGGCCCGTTTTCCCTTTTGTTTGCATTTTTTTTCCTGAAGATTTATTCCTTCCTGCTGCCTTTTTGGCTTTGTTTCCGCTTTTGCAGGAGCAGGTTTAGCTGACAACTGGGCTCTTCCTGCGCTGCCCCTTGGGCTGAGCTGACCTTCTTCCTCTTGGGCATCTTGGTGGCAGGCAGGACATGTGCCAGGCACCTTCCCAACATGCACCAGAGCCTTCACGAAACTGGGCTGCCTGGCTACACTCTGGCCACGGCCACTTCTCCTGCTGCCTGAGCTACTGAGACCTACTTTCTTGGCTTCTTAAAGAAAGCACCCTGGCTCCAAACATTTAAGTCCTGAGGTGAATTCTCACTGTGCAGGCCTCTCAGGAGCAGGGGAGCTGCCACGTTTGCCTGAGCTCAGACCAGGGACTTATGAGAGCCTGTGGCTAAAGAGAAGGAAGTCATCAAAGGTGGACACAGACCTTTCTCTTGGGCTCCAGACTTGGATTCTGCTGTGAAAAGGTCCCCAAACCTCTACTGGGACCGAGAGACTGTCACCTCCCGGGTGATGCCAGCATGCCTGAAAGCAGTGTGAAGCAGGCAGGGAGCTCTGGCCAGAGTACCTGGGGACCCAGGGATTACGGAGCCAAGTGACCTTCTAGGGCCTTCATTTCCTTGTCTACTAAATGCGAGTAACATTCTCTTTTCTACCTTCCTCACAGGATTGGTTCAGGATGGAATAAGGTGGGAGAGTGGCATCACCAGGGCCTGAATCTATTGTGAGGAGGCCTAGATTTCCTGCTGTGACTGCCCCTGGCAGGCTAACCACCTGGGGCCCCTATACACTGACAACCCTTAGGTCCTTGTGCAATACGTATGCAGAGGAGTTTGGCCCTGCAGATAGAAGGGGGCTGGTGGCGGTCCTACTCACACCCCCACCCCTTCCACATCAGGCACAAACTGTCCTCCATGCTTGCCTGAGTTTATTCCTTAAAATGGCAAAAACACACCTTTTGACTTTGAAGGGCAGAGGACACTGCCTTCCAGCTGCAGTTTTCAGGGCTTGGGGAGAAATTTCATACTGAATTGTGACTTGGCCCTTGTTCATGCTCAGTCTGCGCAGCCCGGGACAACGCAGGCATCAGGATATATTTGTTGAATGAATTAATTTGGATGAGAGTGGTCCCATTTTGGCCAGGAGAGAGTCGGGAGCAACAAGGAGACAGGGCAGCACGCGACTCTGGGAGAGCCACCAGGGGAGACATGGGGCCCAGGGCCTTCCTTGGTTGTGCTGGCAGCGGCTGTGTGGTCTGACTGTGTTTTTGTTGTTGTGGTTGTGCCATGCTTTGTCCATGGCCATTGGTTGCCCCTTGGAGTCGCTGTCAAGCCAGAGAGCCCTTAGAAACTTGCTTCTCCAGAGTCCATCTTTATGCTCCTGGGTCCCTCCTGTGGCTCTGCTGAACTCTAGAATGTCCAGGTCTATTCTCAAATGAGTGGGAGGCGGGAACTCTAAGTTCCACAGTGGGGGCAGGTGGAAGTTTCCATTACTTGTTTGAGCATTTGGGCCAGAACAAGGCATTGGTCATCTTGAAGGCTCCCCTCCTAGACATGGGGTGCCCAGCTACCCTTGGCCAGCTCTGCCTCCCCCAGCCTTGGATGGAAGAACAGACTTGCTGTTAGGTGTGTGAGATTAGGAGTTGTCCATAGGAGGAAATTCTCAAGGAGAAGGAGGCAAAACATATTTTAATTCAAACAGATTTCACTCAGTTGCTACATCTTCCTTGTTTGGCTTCTAATGCTTAGGGATGTCTATGATTTTTTTTTTTTTTTTTGAGTTGGAGTCTCACTGTGTTGCCCAGGAGTGCCGTGGCATGCTCACGGCCACCCCAGTGTTGGCCTGCTGGGCTCCAGTGATCCTTCCGCCTCAGCCTTCCAAGTAACTGGAACTACAGGTGTGCGCTACCACACCTGGCCAATTTTTGATTTATAATAGAGATGAGGTCTCACCAAGTTGCCTGGGCTGGTCTCATATCCACGGGCTCAGGCATTCCGCTCACCTCTGCCTCCCAAAGTGCTGGGATTACAGGCTGAGTCACTGAGCCTGGCCGTCTATGATTTAATGAGGCTATTCTTCTATGGGACGTAGCTCTCTGAGCCTTTTGGGGGTCAGTGGTGAAGCTGGAATAATTATGTGTTTTTTGTTCTTTGGTCTTCTTTTTACTGATGTTTCAAGTGTGTGTAAGGAAAATGACTTCAAAGTGTTGACTTCAGTCAGTGTGACTCCCTCGCTGGAGGATGAAGCTGGAAGAGGCTGTGAGGGAGACAGCCTGGCATCAAGAAAACAATACGGCAGCCGTAGCAATAATGGCTGCTGAGATTTACAATATGCCAGGAATGATGCTGAGTGCTTTAGGAATGTGAATGTCATTTCATTCTCCTAAGAGTCCCATGAAGTAAAGACTGTTATTATCATCCCTGTTTTATCAATGAGAAAACTGAGGTACGATGATATAGCTTGCCAGGGGGAGGAGCTGGCCCTTAGGCCAGGTTGAGGGACTTCAAAAAACACACAGACCCTTCAAGTCCACCTCAGAGGCCCAGGTGTATGTCCTGTGCCTGATTGGTTCTAACTGTGTGACCCTGTGCCCTTGATGGAGTCACTTCATCCTCTGTCAAATGGGGACACTGGTTGTTAAGGATGAATGACACCAAAGCAGCAGTTGGGTCTGGCTCGAATGAGCATGTTCTTTCCTAGATTCAGCCAGGGAAGGAAACTGGAGAAACATCAGTGACATGGTGGGGGTTTGCATATCATGGTGGCAACACAGAGGCAGCTGTGGGAGGAAAATCCAGCCACCACGGACTGAGGACTGAGGTGTAAGCCCTCGCAAGGAGTGTCAGGTGCAGCATCATGTGGCAGATCTGAGGGTAGGGTGGGGTGGGGCAAGGCAGTCCTGATGGGCAACTGGGCTGCAAGTCTGCCATGGGGAGTCTGATGGTGGAGCCTGTCTCCAGCCAGGTGCGGGCCCCACCTCGCCACTTTTTCCTCCTGAGTGCCTGGGCTACATCACCTGGATGCCACTTAATGTTTGTTGGCCACCTTTATCCTACAGCAGGGGCCCAGCATCCTCACACAGCCCTAGAGTCTCTGGGCTGCTCAGGGAATGTGGTGAGATCTTGGAGTGGGCAGAGCAGAAGAGCTGACCAGGTGGCGGTCTGGGCCCCCGCACCCAGAGATAGATGGGGAGTAGAAGCTGCCAAGTGACCCAGGGCTGTGTTTCTCAACAGGGATGACTGTGCCCTCCAGGCACTTTTGTTCATCACAACTTACATGAGAGGATGTGCTGCTACTAACACGTAGAACACAGAGGTCAGGAATCTTGCTAAACATGCCACACTGGATAGGACAGCCCTCCAAGGACTACAAATTATCTAGCCCCAAATGTCATCAGTGACAAGGGCAAGAGACCCTGGCCAAAGTGGGCACCGATCACTTGAAGGGCCTTGGGGGTATGTGTGGCAGGGGAGGGGGATGGACAGAGTAGGGACCTGTATGACCCAAAGACCGACAGAGAGTCAGCCTTTCTCAGAAGACATCAGTTGAACAGAGGAAGGCTGGGTCCCATTACTGTTCACTCCCTCCCAGGCCTTAGTACTACATGGAATTTAGAAGCCAACAAGAGAGGTGGAGGTGAGAGGATCACCTGAGTCCAGGGGTTCAAGACCAGCTTGGGAGACTTGGCGAAATCTTGTCTCTACAATAAATTAAAAAATTAGCCTGGCATGGTGGCATGTGCCTGTAGTTCCAGCTACTTGGGAGGCTGAGGCAGAAGGATGGCTGAGCCAACAGGTAGAGACTGCAGTGGCCATGAGCATGCTACTGCACTCCAGCCTGGGCAACAGAGTGAGACTCCAACTCAAAAAAAAGAAGTCAACAAGAGAGAATTAAGGGGATAGGAACCCCTCAATTGGATAAGTTTCTACTATCCAGTGAAAAGGGGGCTTGCAGGCCATTGCCTTGCTAAGCTATGGTGTGGCCATGTGCTCTTTGAGCTATGGCCAGGTCATGTTTCCTGGCTTTGGCCCCCTTGCCTACCTTGGGGAGGTGAGTCTCCTCTTTCTCTCTCTCTTTCTAATTTACTTTTAAAATAAACTATATTTCCTAATCTAACTTCTGTGCAATTCTTTGTATCTTTCACGTAGCATCGGCTCACACACCAGACACCCAGCACCCTGGTGGGCCTAACCTAACATTCTGGAGACCCCCGCTGGGAGTATGACCTAACAGGGAAGATGGAGGGGACTGAGATTCAAAGAGGGTCAGAGACCCACCCAAGTTCACACAGCCAGGTGGTGCAGGAGCCAACAGTTTTCTGGAGCTGGCCTGCACGGGTTCCAAAGATCTGATGTTAACTTTTCAGAAATTTTGCAAATGGGTTGTTAAAATTTGCTTGGAATTGGCCACAGTGGAAAAGAAAGAAAGGAAAGAAAGGAAAGAAAGAAAGAAAGAAAGAAAAGGGGGCTTGCAACTGAAATTAAGTTAAACAAAAATTAAGTTCAGTTGTGAATCTGAGAAACAGATTGGTCATTGCAGTTGACTCTAGCTAAACACTTTGCGCATCATCCTGTTTAATCTGATGGATTAATTTGGAGTATTATTCCTTTTATCTGGGGAAGCCCAGGCTCAAAGAAGGGAAATAATGTACTTGAGGTCTTAGCTGGTTAGGGGTGATGCAGGATCTGAACCCAGCTCTGTCTGAGTGCAGGGGCAGTACCCCTGTGCAGATAAATGGACTTGTGAAGGGCCTTTGACGGAAGTGCCCACCTCAATCTCTGAGCCCATCCCAGGGCCCGGTGGTCAGGCCCACCACTGCTCATGATCCTAGCTTGAAAACTCCCCGGGTGGGAGTAAGAGAGTTGTGGCAGTGTCCTCAACACATCCTCTGCCAAGGCCTTGTTTCTGAGCCTGGCGCTTGTCTCCTCCATGGAGATGCAAGAAAGCTAAACCTCATTGCTGAGTGCTGGTGCCGTCCCTTGTCCCAGACCTGAGCAACCCTAGGGGTGAGGCTGTAGCTGGGGTAGTAGCCCCAGGGCTACTCCCTGGCCTGGGCTTCTCCCCCAAGGCCTTGGTACATCCCCAGACCCCTCTCTGGAGTCAGATGGGTACCTTGTTATGGCCCTGCAGAGGCAGCTGCTCCTGCAGCAGTAGGAGATAAGAGGTCTCTGGGGCACTGGGGAGGCCTGCCTGGCCACGTGTCCTCAGAGTTTCATGGAGATGATGGCCTGAGCTTCTGCCCCTTCTACTGCCCCAGCCGGTCAGGGTCCTCTGTCACCCTTTAGTACTCGTCAGCTGGACCATGGCCTGTTGACACCTCTCTTCTACTGTCTACCCCCACCCTCACCAGGTCCATAGGTTTGCTCACACTTAATTCTGTAAACTCTGCAGTGATGCACCCAATGAGCCTCCTGGCCGCTGGGATCAAAGTGCCCTAAAGAAGGCAATAGTGCAGCCAGGCACAGAGTGGCCTCCAGAAAAGCAGGCCTGGGAGTTGGGCATTTGCTGGGAGGCCTCAGCAAGTCGTTTCAGTGACATGAGGGATGAGAGGTCAGGGCAGTGGCTCCCCAGCAGGCTGAGGAGGAAACGAGAGTGCAGGTGAAGGATTTGTAAATCATGTCCACCATGGCACAGTGTGGCCTTTTCTCCTAGTTGCTGACCCCTCAAGAAAACTCCGACTCTTTGTGGGTCCTACTGCTGAGAGACAAGCTGGGGCAGGGACTGTGGGGAAACAAATAGCCCGATGGACTCCAGCCAGGGCCAGGGCTAGGGTGGATGCACTCTCTGAAGGGCACCTTGGTGCCCACTGCCCTGGATTGGCAGCCCTTGTTTGGGATTGTCCTGGTGATGCTTCCCCTTCCATGTGCTTATACCCTTCCCTTCTTCAAACGCAGATCCAAACTGAAATGGGAGGTGAGACTTCATATGCTGAAAAGTTTTGGTGCAGTGCCCTCCTGGAGTAAACAGGTAAACAACACTGCTTGTTCCTGAGTCTGGGAACCTTACACTCTCTGTGTCCTCTTTATGAAACCTTTGTCTAATCCAAGGTCACGATGATATTTTCTTATATTACTTTTTTTTTACTTCAACTCAAATGTATTTACTTATTATTTTTTTTATTTTAAAGATGTGGGATACAACTCAGGATTAGGTATACAAGTGGTCATTGTGCAGGTAAAGTTTGGGCCTCCCTTTGGTCCCCACTTTGCCTGGTTTGAGATCAGGTACCTTTATTGATGTTGTATCCCTTCCCCCACCCATCCCAGCAGTATCCCGCTACTGCTAATCCCTTTCTTACAGTATCATGGTAAATGTCCAGGGTCCACTTATGATGTGAAAACATGTAGGATCCAGGAACATTAAGAGCAAATGCATACATCTCTGAGTCAAGCATCGGGCCAACATTATCTCACGGAATCTTCCCAACGGTGCTATGAAATGGGTCTGTTATCAACCCATTTTACAGAAGCATGTGCTCAGACCTGTCTGAAGCCTATAACCATCTTTCAGCCACAATGCTTTGCCTCCTGGGGAAGCCCTGGATGGTAGCAATGACCTTCTCCCAAAGAGACGGACCTTCCATTATGGAAAATTTGAAACACCCACAAAGGCAAAGAGGACAATGTACTGACCATCAATGTGACTCTCACCCAGGCTCAACAATTTTCAATTCTTCAGGGTCAATTCCATTTCACCTGTTCCTCTACCCACTCCAAGACAGCCCTGACATCCTGTCTTTAATCTGTAAATATTTCGGTATGTGTCTCCCAAAAACATAAGCACGGGGCCATCATCACACAGCTAAAGGCATTCACAATAATTTCTTTTTTTTTTTTTTTTTGAGTTGGAGTCTCACTCTGTCGCTCAGACTGGAGTGCAGCTCCCAACCACTGCAGCCTCGACCCACTGGGCTCCGGCGATCCTTCCGCCTCAGCCTTCCAAGTAGCTGGAACTACAGGAGCGCGCTACCACGCCTGGCTGATTTTTGATTTATTGTAGAGACGAGGTCTCGCCAAGTTGCCCAGCCAGGTCTCGAACCCGCGGGCTCAGGCAATCCACTCACCTCAGCCTCCCAAAGGCGCGGGATTACAGGCTGAGCCACCGAGCCCGGCTCACAGTCTGGATTTTAATGATAACATCATCGTGGTGTTATTTGACATGTTGCTCTGTTCTTTATATTTTCTGTAAATCTGTAGTTGGATCTAGAGTCTTGATCGGATTTAGGTTTTGGTGCTTGGCAAGAATATTTCACTACATGGTGCCATGTCCTTCCACAGGGGACACAGAGTTCTTGATTTGTGTCTTGATTTGTTGGGGGCGGTGTTTGTGGCTTCTAATCATCATTGCTTAGATCCATTAGTTCGTTAGGGATGCACAATGCTAATATTTAAATTCTACGTACCTCTTCGTTAATTAGCTGGAATACTTCTGTAACGAGGACATTCCCTCATCAACCATTGGGTCACCTGGCTTGAAGTATCATTGCTAATAGGATAAGTGCTTAAAATCCACCCCCTACCTCATTTATTTATCAATTTTCAAAATAATGAGTGGGTACCCTAGGACCCCCCAAAGGTGGCCAATGGGGGGTGATTTTTCTTCTTTTTTAAGTATGAAGAATTCATGAACTTAAGCCTATTTGATGTATTTCATTCCATTTCATTTCATCCCTAACTAGCTATCCTAAGGATGACCAATTATTGAAGGCAATCTGTTGCACTCCCCCCACACCAGCTTCGGAGCACAAGAGCCACCAGGCAGGGTGGGGGACAGACAGGGTCCCCTCACCTTGCCACAGACTGCAGGAGAGCGTACTCCTGTATCCCACCCTGGTCAGTCCAAGATCTGCTCATGTGCAGATGGATGATTTACTGACAGTGGCAGAGCGTTCTAGAACACAGCCAGGGGGTGGGAAGGGCCAGGCACCTCTCCCAGTGAAGAGTGAGACACCTGCGTTGGGCTTCTCATGGTGGGGATATGCCTTGTTGAGCTATGGTGGATGCAAGCACTGATTCTCAGCTCTAAAATGCACACACACAAACACACACATATACACGAATATGTGCGTGCACGCAACTGCCGTTCAGAAGAGAAAATAATTTCCAGGCTCCTGTTCCCACCTGCTACACACACAGATGCTCTCGGATCTCATAACTGGCCAACATATCTGGTCTGATAAAGGAATAGATTTTGCCTTTTAAGGCACAGCTACCTCCAGCTCCATGAAAGTTTCCTTTCTCACTCCTCCCATCTCAGGCTGTTGCCAAGCAGTGAAATCCTGGACTAACAAGGGAATGTCTAGTTAAGGGGGACTTCTAATGCCATTCCTAAGGCCTGCGGATATCCACCGGTATTCTGTTTATTTGATGTGTTCAGTCCCTGCTCAGGACAGGGTATTGGAGGTGAATTATTTATACCCCGAGAAACCAAAAGAAAGAGGGAGAAAAAAAAAAAGAAAGAGCAAGAAACAGTAATTTCTGTATGGCTGCCTTTCAGGTTTCTGCCGATCTCACTAAAAATATTTTCTTCTTATTCCATTTTTGCACAGAAAATTTCATCTGTGTACTGCCACTGAAAAACAACATTACTCATTTACTTAAAATATTTATACTGAATTACAACATTAAGATAGACATGCATTAGCAGGAGCGATTTGGAACAATATGCCCACGAAGTTTATTTTTGAATAAAAGTTGAGAAGGCTGTGTGTCTACAAACATCAAATGACTCATTTTTCGCTAATTACTGACACCTGCAGCCGAACTGCTCTCTGCTAAAACTCAGCATTTCAGTTAATTTCTGCTCTAATTAGTGTGGTAACAAATGCATCTCCTGCTTGATATAGAAATGCAGGAGGCTGCACAATGACTTCAGGGGCTTTCAATTCTAGCAAAGAAAAATTCTGGCAAAGAAATCTGGAAATGGCAACGGTTGGTCTTCACGGTCTGACCCAGATGGTCAGACATTCCTCAACCTAAGGGCAGGGCCACTCGGAAACCAGTCCGTTCGGTCTCTTAAGATGGGATCGTGGAGGCTGTGGGGGCTGAGGAGGTCAGACAAACTTGGGTTCACGTTTCTGCCCTGCTGTGTGACCTTGGGCAAATCGCTTAGCCCCTCTGAGGCTCAAGATGGAGATACATGATCAGTCCCATCTCCCTGGGATGCTGCCGAGGCAAAGTTCTTGGGACACGGGAGATGCACCATCCATGCTATTCCCACGGTGACGGTTCAAAATCAGACTCTTTTTTCTCGATCCTCAAAACCTCTCCTGCCAGTGTTGCCCCCGCTTTCCGTCCCCTGGTCTTAGCTCCCGACAATTTCCACTGCCTACACTGGGCCCCACTGCCTCTGGCTCCTGCCTTCAACCAACCCAGGAACTCACCTTTTGTCTTCACTTGGCCTTTTTCTTTCTCAAGTCCAACCCTCTGTATGGAGAGCACCATAAAAAAAAAGAAAGAAAAAGAGAAAAATAGATTTGATAACAGCCACACTATGTTTGGCACCAGCATGTGCTAATTGTGCTTTCTCTGCTGCAAGCTGCCTTGCAAAGCACTTACGTGCGTTAACTCATTAAATCGTCATGACTCCTGGGAGATACATACTATTGTTCTCCCATTTTATGGATGAAAAAACTGAGACTTTAGAGAAAAATAGCCCAAACTACATATAAGCAGTCTATGGACAGAAAGGAAAGTCAAAATTGCCTATCCAGCTAGGAAGAGTTGTTCAACCCCACGAGCAGTGATGGAAATGTAAATCAAATTAATTATGAAATATTATTTTCATCCATTAGATTAGAAAATGATTAAGAGAGTAATAACCTCCGATGCTGGTGAGAATATGAAAAACCAGGCACTTGCATACCTTGTTCACGAGTGTGAACTGCTTCGACCCTTATAACATTAACCTGACTATGTCTATTAAAATGCCAAATGCATGCCCTTGGAGCGAGAAACCCCGCTTTTGGGAATCTATCCTACCCAAGTAAAATCAACGATGCACGAAACGCACAGACAGATGAGGGTGTTTATCACAGCACTGTTTGGAATTAGAAGTGAATAACTCTCACAGCATTGTGTGAGGTGCAGGAGCGATGCAAACCACTCAAGAATGTTCCACTATTGCTTGTCATGGGGGAAAATGGAAACAAACCAAATCTTCGTCAGCAGAGTAGCTGGACACATTTTGGCATACCCACATTATAGGATACTGCACAGCAGTTTAGGAACTCAGATCACTCTATGAAAAAGATACCTACACATGCATGTTTATTGCAGCATTATTCGCCATAGCAGAAACATGGAAAGAAGACTGGATTTAAAGAAAGTGGTGCATATACACAATGGAGTATTATGCAGCCATAAAGAGGGACAAAATTATGGACTTCGCAGCAACTTGGATGGATTTAGAGTCTACCATACTCAGTGGCCTATCGCAGAAACAAAGAACGGAGTACCACGTGTTCTCACTCATAAGCAGACCCTGAACAATTATCATAATACTCTAAGAAAGGAATGGGCAGTAGTGGGAAACTGCCAGGGGAGAGGGGCACGCACTTCATCAATAAGGGTACCTGATCTCAAATCAGGTGAAAAACTGGGACCAAAGGGAGGCCCAAACTTTACAATGACCGTTGGTAGACCTGACTGTGAATTGTACCCCGCATCTTTAAAATAAATAAAGTAAAATAAATTAATGAAAGAAATCTCTACGTGCCCTGCTGCTGAGTGAAAAACCAATCAAACTCTCTCCTTGAAATGCGTCGCAGAGCAGCTCCTTGGATAACGAGAGAACACACTCCATCATATCCAGTGGGAAGATATCCTGAGTTCTCAGCCCATTCAAAAAACCCCAGCAATTTCCAAAAATTACTAAAACTCTCCAACACCCGTACAGCAACCCCAAGTATTTTTGCATAATGCCAAGCATTCAAAACATCAATAACCTTATCATTTAGCCCAGAATGAACTCAACAGAGGGTAGGTGTGTCCACACGCAACAGGAATGTTTTCCTTCTCTACTGTAATTAACGTACGGTAACATAAGCAAATAGGGAAATGATATGTTAAAGGTATACCGTGAACGCAAACAAGACTTAGCAAAATAAACAAGGGACTTTTTATAATGGCAGCTTACTGACTGGGGTGCTGTCTGAGTGAGGCAGAGCTGTAATGAGCGCCCTGGGCCACCCGGGTGTCCCTCTGTGGGGAACCTGCTGCTCCAGTGGGTGGCAGTGCCTGGGACGGGCACCGCCTCCCAGAACCCTGCAGGAGCTGCTGCTTCTGCAGACACCGCGCTCCCAAGGCCATGCCTCTTCCGGATGCGGTCTCATCCGATGGTCCAACGATGGATCTGTGTGGCTCATTGGCATCCTGGTCTAGTGGGCGGGGTCCAGACACCCTGGCAGGTGCCCCCAGAATCTCCACAACCAAGGCCTGCCGATCTCAACAGCCCTTTCCTTCCCACTGACCAGTCTCTGCACAGGCCT
>CAUYQG010192484.1:0-11721 GCA_963574415.1 Tarsius wallacei
ACATTCCTTGCAAAAGTTGAAGCTTAACAGGGTTAAATACAAACACTGTTTAAATTATAGCTTTACAACTGCAGTCACTACCAGGTACCTATTACGTGCCCAGTCTCACAGGATTTGAGGTAGAGTTAGAAATTCAGTAAATGTGAGGTAGGAATTTATATAACATATCAAACATGAGCTAAGAATTATATAACATATCAAACGTGAGCTAAGAATTTATATAACATATCAAACGTGAGCTAAGAGGTGGTGTATAGAATACAGTGCAGCAGATGTGAGGTAGGGGTTCACAGCAAATATAGTTTTCTAAGTTTTCCTGGGTATTTCAGAGTATATATATTTAGTGTAAAAATAATGTTTCATTTTGCATAACCTTTTCCAGCAATCTCTCCTGCTGCTGTCTTAGTCTAGGTCTTCATAATGTAGTACTACCTAGACTGTTGAACTAGTATCCTAACTGATCTCTATTCCTTCCAGTGTTTCTTATTTCCAAACTGGAGTGCTTGAGGCCAGTGGGTTAATTTTCCTGAAATACAGTCCTGATCCTATACGTTTCTCATTCAGATACTTTTGATGGTTCCAATATGGTTAATGGATAAATTGATAAAACAGTTCCTTACCTTACTTACCAGTTTGGCTCCAAGTCTCTTTTTAAACCTTAGTTTGTACCACTTTTCTTACTATACTCTATCCTCCAACAAGACAGAAATAGCTGATCTCTCCAAAAGTGGCAAATAAATACCAATCGTGTTGGTCCATTCATGTTTTAACAAATTCCTTAACACTCACCCCTTGATAAGTTTCTCACATCTTAATTAGACTCACTAAGCTTAATGATCAGATTATATATGGAATCTATTCTTCCTATTTAGAAAAATACATTTTCTACCTCAAAATTTCCAAAACTTGTCTACAACACTTTTATAAAATTTGCAACTTTCTGTTGTGTTGTTGGCATCTTATTTCCATATCAGAAATCATGTCTGATTTTTTTGGCTCCAAAATAATTTCATTTTTTTTTTAACCATCTATTTTTGTTAAAATAATGATGCAGATTGTGGTCACAATAGGGTATTTGCTCCATTGGCTACAGAACAATAAAGAAAAATGTGGTACGTAAACATGATGGAATATTATGCAGCCATAAAGAAGGACAAAATTATGAACTTCGTAGCAACTTGGATGGACTTAGAGTCTATAATACTCAGTGATCTATCACAGAAACAAAGAACTGAGTACCACATGTTCTCACTCATAAGTGGACCCTGAGGGATTGGCAGTAGTGGGAAATTGCCAGGGGGCATGGTACACTTCATCAACCAGGGTACCTAATGTGGAGCCAGGTGAATTAGGGCCCACATTTTGGCTGTAAAATGACCATTTGTGTACTTAACCCGGAATTGTACCCCACATCTTTAAAATAAAAATTAAAAAAAGAAACTCTAAAATTGTTTATCCAAGAGTAAAGAATACATCCTTTTTCCTATGTGCACACTCCCTGTGACAAGTACTGTATATTTTCATAGCACCCTTATTCTTCTCCAAATTATACCTTACCACAGTGCATTATAATTATTTTAATTTGTCTCTCCTTCTAGTTACCCATCCTATAGATTCCTCAAAAATAGAAACCATATATTATTTAGTTTTATATCTCCAGATTTTAAAATAGCCCTTGCTGCTTAAGTAAGCACTTAGATTAAAAATTTAATAACAAAATTATTAAAGGCATTTTGGTCAACCCTGACTAGATATTCAGATGTCATCAGAAAAAAGTAAAATTAATTATTAATACCTTAGAGCAACAAGCTCAGTCAAAATTCTTAGCTTTATAAAATGTCCTCATATACAAGTCTGAAAATAACCAAAATGATATCACTGACAATTTTAACCTTTCCAGGCAAATATTCATTCTAAAAATAAAATAGAAAATCGATTTGGTGAAAAATCATTCCTTTATAGAACACAGCAGGATATTTTTCCAATAGAATAACCCCAATTATTAGTACCAAAAGATTCTAACAGCCAACAGAATAGAAGCCTCTTGGAATAGTGCACACAGTACCATTTTAGAAACTAGTTCAAAAAGCCCTAAATTTTGAATCGGGAGGTTTGGATTGAAATCTTCCTCTTGTAATAACAAACTCTTTAATCTTAGAAAACCATTTCTCTCCTTTAGGACTGTTTTCTTATCCATAAAATGAGGCCATTCACTGCTGTTACCTCTTTCTGAGTTACACACATCTATTATTTTAAGCATGAATGTAATAATCTCTAATTTAGGACTATATATATATATATTTTTTTTTTTTTTTTTTTTTTGTGAGTTGGAGCCTTGCTGTCACCCAGCCACAACAGCCTCGACCTGCTGGGCTCCAGTCATCCTTCCGACTCAGCCTTCCAAGTAGCTGGAATTACAGGCGCACACTACCATGCCCGGCTAATTTTTTATTTATTGTAGAGATGAGGTCTCACCAAGTTGCCAGGCGGGTCTCGAACCCGCGGGCTCAGGCAATCCACTCACCTCAGCCTCCCAAAGGCGCGGGATTACAGGCTGAGCCATCGAGCCCGGCTAGGACTATATATTAATTATATAGGACTATATATATATTAATGTGCAAATAGAAAGCTACTCTAAGTTGATTTTTGGCACCAACAGACTTATTCATGAAAAACCTCCCTAGGATTAATTATTTATTCTGTTTCTTTTCATTGCTTCACTATTATTTTTCACTTTCAAGTCTGTTGGGTTTTGTTTACTTGTTTGTTTGGAAGGGATAATAATGTATGTGAATAGTACAACTTAAAACTACCTTCTACTTTGTGAGTACCAAGTATGCTTTGCATCTGAAATCATGAAACATACATAGAAAGGGAAGATTTTGTTGTCAACATGAGTTATTGAATTTCCTGCTCAGCAACAGCAGCCAGGAAAGTTTATTATAGGGAAGTTTTGACCTTTGTGTCCAGTGGCTAATGAGCCTCATTATGACATTGTACCCTGAAATGTTTGTTTGAGTGAACTAAAAGCCATACTCACCACAAAAACATGAGTATTTTCTTAAGGCTTTCTACCAGTAGAATATTTTTGGGCTGATCTTTGGCTCTAATTTTATTGTGTAACCCTACCCTTAACAGAGAAGCAGATTCCTAACAAATGTTCAGCCAATCTTTAACCATCTTCAAAATTTTGAGATGGATGTAGGGAATGAGAATCAATAAATCTGCCTATTTCCTGTCCTGAAAGATTTATGAACAGTTACTTCTTGTGGCTCCTGGAGTTCCCTGACTTCTATCATTTCCATATTGATTTTTTAAACTTCTTTTAGATTTGCTAACATACCTCAAAAATTTTTCTGAAAATTTGTCTTCTTTGAGTAACAAATCAGGATGGAACTCAGTTCCTTACAGTTTAAAGAGACTTTAATCAGAACAAGAATACAAAAAAATCCTTGGTATTCTACTAAATATACTAAAAGTAATAAAGGAAAGATGACTGTAAAATATAGTTTGCTTTCTCATCATCAGCTAAATAAAAGCATCCACACTTTATATCTAATCAGAGTTTTAGACGCTCTAATTTTACATTGCTGTCTGTTAAGAAACAATCATTCGTGATAATTTCATCTTCCTTATTAGGTCTATGCACTCTGCTAGACACAACTATTAATTGTATCTGCCTGGTTCAAGAAACCATGCAGATTCCTTTACTGAGGATCTATAAACATTGACAATAGAATGATTTTTATTCCAGTTAACAAATAAAACACACATTTTTCTTTTCTCCCTCCCAGAATCACATTGGGATGACTATAAAACTGGGTGTTAATACATATGTAACTCTTCGCGACCCGCCTGGGCAACTTGGCGAGACCTCATCTCTACAGTAATCAAAAATTAGTCGGGCATGGTCGCACGTGCCTGTAGTTCCAGCTACTTGGAAGGCTGAGGCGGAAGGATCGCCAGAGCCCAGCAGGTTGAGGCTGCGGTGGCCGGGAGCGGCCACTGCACTCCAGTCTGGGTGACAGAGTGAGACTTCAACTCAAAAAAAAAAAAAAAAAAAAAATATGTAACTCACAACATTACTAAAATGTATTCATAAAATTTTTTGATTCTTATTTTGTATTTGTAATATACATTTTTATGATTTTCTAAAATTCAGGGATTTGACGGAATCATATTTATATGCTTGGAGAAATGAACTCTGAATACACATTGGGGGAAGGTTGTGATGGAGACAGACATACCATTCCAGGATGAGCACTGGAGAGGCTTAAAGTGTTGAGCTGGTTGTCAGAAAAGAGTCACATCAGTCCATCATGACAATGTAAAAGCTGATCTTGCAGAAAGCCGATAAAGAAAAGGGGATACTCATGGTATTATACACCTAATTTCTCACCAACCACCACACTGGATACAAGAAGATGGAGTACTAGAGGGCAATGTTTTCAAAAATTAAAAATTGAGTGAATTTGACTTTTAGTTTTGTACCGGTCAAACTGACAAATAAATGGGAAGACAAATTAAAAATAATCTTTCAGACACATGAGGATTTTAAACTTTTTCTTTTTTTGCAACTAAAATTCATTTAGGATGTACTCCAGCAAAATGAAAAACTGGTCTCTAAAAAGAAAATGACATGGAATCCTAGAAGCAATGAAACTACCCCTGGTGTACAATGAGTAGCCAACTGTGCAGCAAGCATAGAAAGCAAATGGTTTGAATTAGAAAGGGAAGCCAGAAACTTTAATAAGAAAGTAGATAAACAAAATGTATAAAAATGTATAAATAAGAACTTGGAAAATCTTAATGATAAAATGTAGATAGTCTGTATCCCATCTAACAATAACAACAAAAAGAAAAACTCATAGAAATCACCAGGATAGTGTAAAGCAGTAAAAAAATTAAAAACTAAAATGTGTTCCAGTTATGAATAGTTGGTAAAATATAGGAAAATAGAATTTAGCTACTCTGATGCCTGATTCTTCTTCAGCTGGCAAGACCAATTAAATTTTCTACGAGTTTGTAATACTATTTTGTTCTACATTGATATTTAGAATAAGCCCATAGACTAAAAGAAATCGGTTTTTATACTTCAGAAGTAAACGAAAATGCTGTAAATCAAGACAATTTATAAGTTCATCTGCTAGAAAGAAAATTGACAAAGGAAAGGATCGTCAGAGGTAAAAAGAAGAGAAAATTAATATGGAACTCTTATAAATGTATTTTTAAAATCTTATAATTCTTTTGTCTTATAAAATCAATTAATTGAAACTTAAGTGTATATGTAAAATTTAAAGTTATATTACATATAAGGCAACCATACACATACATATTTATTTTTTTAAATGGGAAAATAATTGGGAAGCGAGATAAGAAAGAGTATAAGTCCACTAAATTGCTTTAAACAACAGAGAATCCCAAGGTATTGTCTAAAATAGATAAAAGTGTTTCCTTCTAGGATGAAGAACTAGGAATGGGGGATTTTGCAGATAAAGCTCTTTGTCTTTTATGTCCTTGTGTGTTGCTCATTATTTTTCCCATGTTTATGAGAGGGTTTTAAATTTTCAAGCACTAATCTTTGAATTAAAGATAGCAAGAGGAGTAAAGGTGAAGAAAGCATCTCATACTATGGAATGTAATATAATTCACTTAGTAAAACATAAGAAAGCAAGAAATTCTTTTTTTGTTGTTTTTTTTTCAATCTGTCACCTTTATTTTTTCTTTTTCTTACCGATAGCAAGTAGAGGTCCTGAGAGATTAAGACCGATAGTCACTTAGCTTCCTAGTCTTAGTCTAGATCTTTTTCTGCATTATATTCTCTCTCTCTTTTTTAAAGGTGTGGGGTACAATTCAGGTTTAGGTATACAAGTGGTCATCATACAGGTAAAGTTGGGGCCTCCCTTTGGTCCCCACTTCTCTTGGTTTGAGAACAGATACCCTTATTAATATTATGTGCCCCCCCCCTTCCCTGGCAATGCCCCACTACTGCCAATTCCTTTCTTATAGTATTATAGTAAATGTCCAGGGTCTGCTTGTGGGTGAGAACATGTAATACTCAGTTCTTTGTTTCTGTGATAGATCACTGAGTATAATAGACTCTAAATCCATCAAAGTTGCTGCGAAGTACATATGTTTGTCCTTCTTTATGACTGTGTAATATTCCATTGTGTATATGTACCTCATCTTTTAAAATCCAGTTCAGTTTTGATGGGCAGCAAGGTTGGTTCCATGTTTTTGCTATCGAGAATAGTGCTGCAATAAACATGTGTGTGTAGGTTTCTTTTTTGTACAATGCTTTGAGATTCTCTGTTTATATTCCCAGTAGGGGGATTGCTAGGTCATATGGAAGGTCAATTTCTAGTTCTTTTAGAAATTGCCACACTGTCTTCCAAAGAGGTTGCACTAGTTTGCATTCCCTCCAGCAGTGTAGAAGCGTTCCCTTTTCTCTGTATCCTCACCAGTATCTGTTTTTGTTTTTTGTTTTTTATTAATGATAGTTATTCTTACTGGGGTTAGGTGGTATCTCAATATGCTTTTTTTTCCCAATATGGTTTTGATTTGCATTTCTCTGATGATTAGTGAGGCCAAGCACTTTTTCATGTGTCTGTTGGCTGCCCTATGTCTTCTTTTGAGAAGTGTCTATTCATGTCTTTTGCCCACTTTTTAATGGGCTATTTGGTTTTTCTTCCCTTTTGGCACATTTAAGTTCAGTAAATCGTTCTGGGAAAACTAGCCGACCACATGAAGAAGATTGAAACAGGGCCCCCACCTATCACCATATACAAAAATCAACTCTAAATGGATCAAGGACCTAAATGTAAGACCTCAAACTATAAGAATCTTAGAAAATGCAGGAGAAAGCCTTATGGGAATCAGAGTAGGCAACCAATTCTTGATCCAAGCCCCAGATGTCCATGCCATAACAGATAAGATAAAGTGGGACCTTATCAAACTGAAAAGCTTCTGCAAAGCACAAGACACCATCAAGAGAGCAAGAAGTCCACAAAGTGGGAAAAAAACATTGTCAACTGTATATCTGACAAAGGCCTAATATCCAGGATCTACAAAGAAGGTAAGAAATTCTTTAGATTATTGTCTTTTCTAATTCCTAAGGTAATTTTTGCTTTCTCTCAGAGAGCGATTGGTTTCTGAATTTTCTCCTGCTTTTGTGGTTTGTAGTGGCATTGCATACAATAAACTATATTTTAGTCTAGAGTAAGATATGGCACTTTGTAGAAGTTTAAGAACAAATCCTTGTATATGAGTTCTATTAGTTTACCAGACTCTAATAATACATGATAAGGTCCCAGGTTTGAAACTCTTTGGTTCATTAATTGCTAGTAATATAACCTGAAGAAGTTGTTTACGTTTTATTAGCTCCACTTTATTTTTTTAGTAATATGTATTCTAGAGTTTCTTTTGAGGAAAAAATAAAAATATACAGCACAAACCTTACGTATAGTAAAACATTCAATAACCATTAGCCAATATCAATATTTAGATCTTTTTAAACAGTGTTATTGAAGTATAAATTAGACTAAAGTAAAATTCACTGATTTTAAGTACCGCTAAATGATCTTCATTTTTAAGTACAGTTAAATGATCTTTGGCAAATGTTCATAGTGTTGTTACCATTATCACAATAAAAATACACAGCATTTCCATCACCATAAAAATGTTCCCTGTTCCCTTTTGCAGTCAATACTGTCAACTATTGGCCCAGGCGATTCATAATTTGCTTTCTATCAGCACAGTTGAACCTTTTTTATACTTTTATACAAATTAAATCATGCACATTATAATAGTGAACCAAAATGATTCTATGCAGACTTTGCATATAGCTTCTTTAACCTAGCTTAATATATTTGAAATTCATTCATATCGTTGCATATATTAGTAGTTTGTTTCATTTTATTCTAAGTAATGCCCCATTGTATAAAGATATACTACATTTTGTTTATTCACTGAGCAGTTGATGGACATTTGGATTATTCCATTGTAGTAGGTGAAGTTCTGCAGGCAGGAAAAGCAACCCTGTTTCCAGAATATGTGCCCATATCTACAAGAATGAAACACGAATCCTACCATGATAGAATATGTTTATCACCTTTCCACTGTCTTTCCATTGTTTGTTAAGTGTCCTCAGCTTTCAAAAATTTTCTTTTATAGAGCAGTAATGCAACTTTATTACAGTCAGTCTTTGTATTTATTATCCATCCTCATCCTTTACTTCTCAAATGCCTGTGAAGGATAAAGAGAGAATGAAAAAGAGCTGAGGAAGGACAGCACTGGAAAAGTCTGGGTCAACCCAACAGACAGATCTGGAGCAAAGATTGCCCATTAGAGGTGTCAAATGTTGGTCAGAAAATTCAAGCTCTTCCTATCTACACTGTGTTCTATCATTGACTAGGAGCTTCCCCAAAAGAGAGTAACCTTGGCTTGAATTTGCAACAGATTATGTAGGTGCTGCATTTGGAGATTTGCACTCCCCACAGATAACAACAAATTATTTCTCCCAGGGAGGTCTGACCTGTCCTCCATATGTGTCAAATTACCAGATAGAAAGGAAGGAATCTTCTATTCATCTAAGGGGCAAAATGAACTAGCAGAGAGAGCTTTGGCATCAGACAAATCTGAGGACAAATACTTCTAGTATATAGTTGCTCTTACATTGATATGTTGCCTGATGCTTCTGGGTATCATTTTCTAATCTATAAAGTGAGAACAGAAATAATTATCTTATGGTTATTTGTTGAATAAATGAGTAAAGCTATTATGACGCTTAAATTAGGTAACACTTAGGAAAAGCCTAATAGAGTGTTTAACCCATAATTGATGTTCAATAGATACATTAAAGTAACCAATTTCCCTAATTTTTGATTTGCAAAAGACTTTAGTTATGAGTTTTGTGGAATACCTTAAATAATTCCTTTTTTCCTGGACATTTTATACACAATAATGAGACTGTAACGCACATGTTACCTGTTCTACTTGAAATGACTTGATTTTCCCTCCTTGTCACTCTGCAAGTTCCATTTTCCATTCTGATGTGCTACATAACTAGTATAGTAAGTCACGAGAGAAAGTCCTGGCATCTCAATTTAAGTATATCCTTTGGCTGCAGGTCAGTGTTTTAACATTATTAGGATTTCTGGCATCAGGGCAAACATTTGTAATTCTCTCTGGAAGAATTTTCTTGGTTAAGCAATTCTAATGAATCCTACTCAAATCAGCTTTATCCTCTGGAAATTTACCATATATGTACCCACACATATATGGAAGATTCTCCTTCCTACTTGGTTTATTGACACAAAATCATTGTGTTTCACTATTATAATGCTCATTTCATCTACAATTGACCCTTCAGCTTAAAGCTATCAAATTTATTATCCCAATTATTCTTTACTCCAGGCATTTTACATTATTAGGATCATTATTCTATACGATTACTAATACTTAAAGCTGTTATAATGATAATGACAATAATACATTTACAGTAGTTCATTCCATATCGCCTTAGTTTGAAACATGTTTACAACTTTGTTACTACAGCAATCTTGCTGTATAAACATCTATGGACATGTTCTTTATTTTTTTTGCAAAAGTATTTCTTTGGGAAATATTAATATTTTAAAGACCAGATATTTATTGCCAAACAAGTACCAAAATATATTATTTTAATTGATTATGAGACCAGCAATGACTACATGTATCTATTACCCTGAAGTGCTGCGAATACTGTTTTCTGGGGCATGAAGAGTTAACTAGCAATGCAAAGATCGGCACTGATGTTTTCTTTGTGTGTGTGTAATGCTTTTAGCACAGCACATCATATTCGCAAAAGTTATATATTAATCTAATAGGTGCATCTGACTGTTTTACCTTGTGGCTTAACATTCAGCAATGCTTCCTAGAAAATATACAATGACAGCCCAAACTAGAATTTTAGAATTGATTTTCTCTTAATTTCCTGGACTAAGCAATGTTCAGGCACATCTTTACATGGATTCAGTTTGTAGTGGTGGTTAACTTCATTGGCTCAGGAATCACACTGGATCCCAGGTCTCCTACTTTTTAAATGTGTGAGAGGTACACAGGTAACTTAATCTTTCTGTGCTGCAGTTTTTTTTTCTGTGAAATGGATATGACAATGGCATCTTCTTAGTAGTAATTATGAGATTTAAATGAGTTAATATAAAGAGAGTACTTAAAAAGTGCCCAATATACAGTAAACTCTAAATAAATGCTAGCTATATTTTTAAAGTTTAATACCTAGCAGGCAGGTGCATACTTAAGGGGCTTTTTTAAATGACTAATTTATTAGGTCATTTATGTTTTATTTTTAATAGTTGTTACACTATCCAGATTAGGAAAGGCAAATATATTTTATTTCATGTGGCAATGTCAATTGATAGGTAATGTCTGAAACACTGTGCTGAAAAAGATCATGTGTCTATATCTATGACTATAGATAAAAAGGGTCACAGGTCCAGAAAAAAAAACTGGGAGTGTGCATGGTAGATATTTGATAAATTTGCTGTGGACCAAATATTAATAGTCAAATATTATGCCTAAATTATTTAATTGACTTATAGACATAAACAAATAACAATTTAGCATCTACCAAATACTACATATTAGAAGATCTGTGTCAGGTATTGTCTTTCAATAGATCACTTTAATTATATAGGTATGTTTTAATGGAAGAGCATACTTTCAACTATTTGTATTCAACTACAGAAAGCAAAAGAATATAGCACTCTAATTTTTAAAAGTGTCTCATTGAACTAATATATATCTGACTTTTTAATAATAAATCTTTGCTTCCCATCTAGTGGACTACATTATTACAGGATTTAAAAATCTGTTCCTTAATGTGCTTCCATCTGTTTCTTTGACTAGTCAAAGAGGACTCACATGGAGGGACCTAGTGTTATTCATCTTTGTGTTCCTGATACTTGGTAGAAAGTCAATGTTCAATACATTTTTGTTAAACAAAGAAATATTGTCTGTGCCTCAGGGACTGTGGTCATAGAATTCAGAACAAATGAGAGGAACCTGGGTGGTGGCTGTTGCTTTTATTGCCAGAATGCAACAGCACTCCCAGTGGCTGTCATAGCTGATGAGAATTTCTTAGGTTCTACATGCAGAAGCAAGATAAGCATAATGTCTAGATACTGCCTTAGCTCCCTTGCAAAAGTTAGCCCTATCCCCTGTGACCTGGGGCAAGTATTTTAAGAAAATGTTTTTTTGTCCTCATCAGTGAAACTCTGAAACATTCCTGCTAAGATTTTTCAAATTATTTCCAATTTTCCAAATCCAATGGGTAATCTATTTTTATTTCTTGGTTTATGAGAGTAAAGTCTGAAGTCCCTGACAGAAATAATTACTTCCTGCTGTTGAATTTTTTTTTTCTGGGCTTCCATCATACTACACTATCATAATATTTTTTTCTCTCTCACTGTGTTTCTTTCAGTCTACTCTATTCATCTTTCAACATGTTGTTTTTCCTTAGGGGTCTATTCTTGACTATTTTCTCTTTTTCCACATATACCCTCTTATTTTGAAATCATGTACTCATGTAAATTCAACTATTATCTCTATCACTTACATGTTAGTGATTTCTTAAGTGGCATTTTACACTCTAATCTAACACTTAAACTTCAGATTTAAATGTTAAAGTTCTGCAGATAAATCTGCTGCTATTCTAATTGGTCT